>JAUZNJ010077465.1:0-24585 GCA_034780135.1 Jordanella pulchra
CTTTAGGGTTAGGATAGACTAACAGGGCAGGCTATATAAGATTCAATGAGAGAACCCTTCTCGTCAAATATTGACGCAAAGGGGGTACCTGACGTGTCAATATGTGATGCTGAGGGGACATTGCCCAGGCGTCAGTATATGACGAGTCGGGAGTGAGAATGCGTTGGGTAAAGAGCATCTCCAAATTTTAACTTTATATATCTGAATTTTATTGGTACTTCCCCTCTTTAAATCCATCTTTTCTAAGACATGTCACAGGCCATAAATTCTGCATCAAAAGAAGCTAGCAGAACGTTCTAGATTCTCTAGATCTACAAACAACAGGACACATTATTATTTTATTTTAAATCTACATGTATGTATGTATGTATGCATATGTTTTAATCTTATTATATAAAAATGTTAAGATTATGATTATTTAAAAAATGAATGTTCTTAAATAAAGTAAAGTTATTTGTAGCAGAAAGGATCAATATTGATTAGTTATAGATTCAATAATAATCGCCATTATCATGACGATTTAATTTTAGAATTTTGTTATTCTTAGAAATTGATTAATAAATGTATTAATTATAATTTAATACATTAGGGGCATTATTTTATTTGATAATCAGTTTTCTATAATAAATGCACTATATGATCTTAAACCTCTTTTATTTGACTCCCATCAGTTCTAGGACTGTATTTTTTGTTTTCTGGCCACTAGAGGGCAAACAGGCTTCACAGACACACTTCTACTATTTCTAATATGTGAATGAATTTTAAAAGTTCTAGGTGTACTTTACCAATGTTGAGCTAAGTTAAAACTCATACAAGAAATACTGGTGACTATAAGATGTTTGGTCAATTTTAAAATTTATTTTAGTTTCATCCATCTTCTAAGGTAAAGATGTGACCTACTTATTTATAAAGCAGATGATTTGTACTGCAGCATGAGATACTGAAAGCCAGAGGTTTCCTTTGATATTTTTGCAGTAAATCAGTTGTGTAAAACCTATAAATTGTTTAACTACAGTTAAATGTTTATTACTGAGGGTTGTGAATTTTAAAATGTGGCACTAAAAGAATAAAAACTTGAAGACATCCTGGATGACTTAAAAAAAACTTTTTTTTTGCACCGAATAAAGTCAAGCACTTTTTGTTTTCTAAAATGATCTTTCAGATTCCCATCCGCTGAATGTTCTCCACATCTGTAAAAGCACTGCAGCCGTGATGAAGTTGTGTGTGGCATTTATTAAACAGAGTGAGAGCTCAGGCTCCCATCGTGACCTACATCCCTGTGGTCATTCCTGGGGGCAGGGGATTCAGTTCGCTGTGATTGAAAGGTCTCAAATCCCCACAGGGTGAGAGAGTGTGCAGACAAGAGATGAAGAGGAGGAGGAAGCCACTCATACACACCTCAGAGACTTCCATCTGTCCTTCTCCATGTTGTTCTCAGGACCTTCGCTTTCGTACGATGCCAGATAAAGAGCTGCAGACAGTCATATGTTTTTTATTAATAAGGAAACACTATAAATATATAGACATAAAACATGTTTCTGTTGGCACAGGACTTTTTCTTTGGATTACAGGGGTCAGAATCGATCAGCGCTGGATTAAAAAGGCCAGCCCAACAGGATTCTTTGATTTGATTATGTGGGGTTAAAGAACACGCCTTTTCAAATGTGTTTATCAACACTTGTATGAATAAGAGGATGTTTGTGGCCTTTGGTAGAGTACAAACATGATAAAAGTTGTTCCTGTAGGTGTTCTCTCGTAAGATGGAACCAGTATCAGCCTGGGTTGGCGCCACTCAGGGCAGCAGAATATCATGCAACAATGATGTAATTGGTAAATATGTTGATATCAATAGTGATAAATACACATTTTCCCTTGGGAATATGACATGAGAAGGAGTTTTCTCGTTTACTGATAATTTAAAAAACAGGAAAATGGGAAATCATTTATACAGTTTGAAAATAGCTGATGTTAGACTTTCTTTAATCACTTTTTATCAGCTAAGTTTCACATTTACTTTATTGTTCGGCAGACCTATACTTGTTCAAGCTTGAGTTTGACCTTGAGTTTGACAGACACCAGTCTTCCATGTGTGCCTATGTTTAGTAGTTTACTGTGACTAAAATTAGCCTTATGCATGTTAACCCTGAAATTTCTAAAATTTTATTCCACTAAAGGGGTCTTAAAAAGGTAAGAGAATCAATACTTTTATTTAAACACAAGATTATAGACTAAATGAATTTGTCCCACAGAATCATGTTGAAAAACAACATTTCCCACAGTTCATTCAATTATCCCTACTCACCATCTTCTGTAAACACAGGAGCGGTTAGCAGGTACTGAAGGATCTTGCGGTCTTTCTCAAATGGACACTCCACTTGCTTCCACGTCATGAATTCACTCACTTGTTTGGCAAGTTCCCAGAATTTCTGAAACATATTAATAATAAAAAATAAACATAATTCTGAAAAAAAATGCCTTTCGAAACTGCCAACATCCAATTTTTGCTTCCAACAAGCTTTGTGGTTAAATATAAATAAAAAGACAAAAAAACATTTGAACATTATGAAGGGTAGAAAAAAAGCCTGAGCAAAGTTTCCCAGAGAGGTATGAAATTTAAAAATAGCCAGGAGACCAAATGTAAGTGGAAACAGGACTTTGGTCATTATTTTAAGTGTTTCATGGAAACAAAGCCGAAGTTAACACATTCAAGGCGTACTTCCTAGTAATCTAATGTTTTTTTAGGGAAGTTGTGGTAAAAACAGTCACTTGTTGCCATGTGTTGTAAATACTTCAGCAGTTTGTGATATTTAAAGTCAGAGTGTGTCAAAATCCGTCGCTGGGGAAACTACCTCTGTTGTTTTTTTAGCTTTTCGGGTGGGGGGGGTATTCAATACTCAGCGTACCTCAAAGTTGATGGGGCCATTCTGCAAGCGGTTGGCACATCCCTCGTTGAGAAAGTAGATGTCTTTGATGAGCAGGCTGAAGAAAGGGATAACAATCTGGAAGACAAAAATGAGGAGAAAAAGAGGGATTTAATTTCTCATTGAACATAAGTAACTTGCAGGTGTCAATCACGTGCTTTAACTCTGCAGAAGTATCTAAAAATAAGTACAAATTTCTTAAAATAAATGTATTTATCCTTAACTTGAGTAGGTAAATAAGATGATCCAGCAATGAAATAAGTACAATTACTATTCAAAATAGATAATTAGATATAATGCACTTGAAATAAAACAATGCAATTATTTTTTCTTATTTTGAATGTAAATTGTCTTATTCCATTGGCAAAGTATCTCAGTTCGAAGCAAAATGCCGTTACTAAGGAAAATTGACTTAGATTTACATTTTTTTGCAGTGAATTCTTATATACAAATAGCTTAAAATATCAGTAGTGCTTAAAAGTTAAAACAAAATCAGTAGAATCCTTTTACCAATTTTTTCTTATATTATAACTGCGATTTATGTCGCTGAATATCTAAAGATGCTGTAGGGACAGAAACACCATACTCGGTTAAATGCGTACAATTTGAAGAGGCTTTTCATCTTTTGCAGAAAACATCAGGTGATCAAGAAATACTGTAAACATCCAGCCCTATTTTCTTTTCATTTTAAGGGCATCTGCAGAAAGATGCCATGCTGACCTAAAAAAACCCCTCAGTCTGTCACCTCCTTCTCCTCTACCTCCCAGCCCCCACCCATCAAACATTTATGACGGGGACGCTTTTAGGAGCCGCCAGAGCAGCTGCAGTCAGCCCAGCACCCCATCAAAGGCAGTTTGTGTTGAATTCTGTATATTACATGCTATACATCGTTCAATTAGACGTAACGTCTGAATGGACCACACCCTCCTTTGGGTTTAGATTCCCTTCACAGTCGCGCAAATTTTTCTCCTTCTCAGTCTGCTGTTCAGCTGACTTAATTTGTAAGCTTGTTTTGGAGAAAATTTAGGATCAGCTGACCCATACAGACCTCTGAGAGGTCCAAGATTCAGAGTAGATTGTCTGGCAAGTGGTCTGCAGGGGTTAGATGTTTGGGAGGGTAAGGTGTGTTCAAGCTTCCTGCACATCATGTAAACATTCAAGCCTTTCAAGAGTCACATCTCTTGATTATTTGTGCTTTATATTAATTTTAAGACATTAAATCTAAAAACAATGGGCAGGCTTAAGTACAGAACCTAATAAAAAAAACGAAAGGAAGGAAGCAAAATGAAAGAAAGCAGTGGGCACAAGTTAAGGAAAGGCAGCAAGAAGATGAAAAATATTTTAGCTAATTTTTGGTTAATTTTTAAATTCAAGCAATGCAGTTTTCCAGATTTTTCTTTTTTTATATATATACATATAAAGTTAATGATCTTTATTAGAAGCAGATCATGTGGTCCTGGAATATTTTCCACAGTCCTGAAATGTCACATAGGACTGTTGCTACACAACCAAACATCAGATACACCAAGTCTGTTTCAGATTTGAAGTTTGGCAGTTTGCTGAAATGTTATCCAAAGGAAACCAATCGGCACTGAACCAAGTGTTCATCAGGCAGCTAAAGTCAGGTTAAAATGAAGCTTTTGTCAATTTTCTGTCGCTGTGGTTGGAAGGTCATAAACAAACCTGCCACCCCCTTCCTAAAACAGGAGGTCATCAGCGGGAACATACCAGACTACTGGGAACTTTCCATTTCATGGCCTCAGTCTCCTGCACTGGAATGTTTGGATATCTTCGCTCCAAAATAACTCTGGGAGCCAAATGTATATTGACAGAACACTCTGTCTCAGTTAATAAAATGTTCGTGAGAGGAAGCTCGTAGGAGGAGGAGGGAACCTTCAGAGAACACTATGTGATCTGGCAGGCGGCCCTGTTGAACGGGACCCTCCTCTTGTGACTCGGTCACTGTGTCCACCCAGAGCTGCTCTGTTATGCAACGTCCTGATTTCAGTCCGAATCGTCTGGAGATGCTGCTGATGGCGTAAACAAGGCGGGGAACGGGCTGCGCAGATGGTAACGAGACACAACAAGAGGTTTGTTTTTCCCATCCTTCCTTTAGCATCCACGGTTTCCCTAAAGCATGACGTCCCAGTTCTTTACATAACAAGCATCAGCTTAAAACGCCTGTGCTGCAGCAGCACTTTGTTCTGCGGTTTGAAGGAGACACAAACCTCCTCATTACTCATTTAGGTCGTCTCATACAGATGTAAGAAATCTAAACACCGAGTCTGCAGAGCAGACATTCAAACATTCATGGTGCCTGAGTCTGAATAAAAGAACAACTTTTTGGTGATCTTCACAAACAGACGTAAACTCAGGATTTATCCCAGATCTGGTTTTTTTGAGGCCTCACCTTTTCTCTGGTACTGTTGGCTGTGATGGATCTCTGTGTGGCTCCTCTCAGCGCTGTTCTGTAGTTGTAGAAGTTGCTTGAAGGATCCATCTGATGCTATATAGAGGGAAACACTGTATGTTAAACATCCAGTGAAGACGAGAGCATATAGAGGGCAAACATTATGATCTAGGGCTAAAATCGATGGAAACAATATTCGAAAGTTTGATAAATGGGCCCCAGTTGGCGCTGCTGGTAGGTCGCACAATGGCTCCTTGTTGCATTTTTGATGTAGATCTTTGACTGAATAAAATGTAGGCATTTGTAGAAATTTTTCTAGCTCTTATTTAGGAGGAAGTCATTTCTGCTGCCCAGCTGGCTTTGCTAATATTCAGGCAACCATAGTGGGTCCTATTCAAGACCTCTTATGTGAACACAGATCCCCTTGGTACCCATCCAGCCTTAATACCTTACATATGTAGGCCACATCCACATGTTCTCACTCCCTTCACAGCTGTCACGGTTAAATAAGAAAACCTTCATGCTAAGATGATTATAATAGAGGAAAGTTAGCCTCAATGCAACAAGTTCTGTCTGAAAGTTCAGGATTTATCTCCGACAGACCCCGAGGAATTAAACAGGAAGTTAAAAAAAAAACATTTTAAGGAGGAATATGACTGAAGAATGAAAGCTGATCATCTCCATTGAGATGTTGAGGAAAAAAAACAACAAAGGTATCTGAAAAGCTTTCAGGTCGAGCAGATTCCCTGTTGAATTGTCAGATGTTTTATTTCAAATGTGCAGAGTAACTGACTGTCTCACTGACAGCAATTTTTTTTTTTTTAAGATTTCCCTGATGTTCCTGAGCTTTCCAAGACGTATCAGAGAACTGAGTGATCTGCATCTGCCTTCCACATCTGGGGCATCCTGGCTGCAGATCCCGCCCTCTGCAGGCTTGTCAAATCAGCAGGTTTGCTGTTATTCAGGTTTTCCCATAGTGCCATTCCTGACACAACAAGGATTTGAACCCGGTTCCTCAATTCCAAAGACTCACTAAACCTCAAAGAGTCTGATTCACAGACTTCAGTAAAAATATGACATTAATTCCAGAAATATTTGAGAAATTGTTTTCTGCATAGATTATATGTCTTTATTTTCATTACAAAGTAAAAGAAAAGCTGATGTTAGCAAGCTGCTGATTTGGCAGATCGCAGCCAGTAAATGTAACTGGAGCCTTTCCATTTGCAGAGTTTTTAGAAAATATCTACTTTTTCAAAAAACAAGGGAAAAGAAGAGGCAACTGACTGAAGGAGTGCAACAGCTGTCTGATGTCAGTATATATTTTAAAGAAACAATGTGTTTGCTGTAATCCTATAAAGATGGACGTTTCTAATCTTCTTTTGGTCTCTGGGGAAAATGATCAGAAAAAAAATCCTTCCCCGCAGGCTCACCTCTAAGATGTCAAACTTGGCTGTTTTGACTTTACTCCAGGTTTTCTTTAGGCGGGACACTGGGCTCATGTTCATCCCAGCTGCAAGATGAGAACAAATACAAAAAGAAAACACATCACAATGAGTGATAAAGAAAAAATTGCACATCTAAGCCAACGCGATCCCATTAACACATTGCATTCTCCCTTCTCCACCCTTCCTCCCCTCCCCTCACAGTCATCTTTGTACACCCCCTCCTTTTTGCCGTCTTTATGTTGTTTCCTCCAATGCAGCGGGGCAACAAGGAACAATGGAGGTTAACGCATGCCTCGTTTCCCCTCCCAGCACTCTGCTTCCCATATGCTAATCCCTCTGTATGTTTATTTGGGTTGCAGGTGTGGGGATTGCATGGTCACAGACAGAGCAGGAATGACAGAAGTAGCTCATGTTCAGAACAGAACAGAGAACAGAAATCTAAACCTCTAAACCAATTTCTCCCTGAGCTCAAATAAAAGAGGCAGTTAGGGTGGTACATCTTTAAAAACTGCAATGATGGAGGAAAGTGGGATGTGACCATGCCTTACCCATCTACAAACATAGACAAGAATAAATGGAGTTCGTTGCAAGCCTTTTATTGTTTTATATTTAGTGATGGTATGATTATATAGGTAAACTCTTCTTCTTTGCCCACTCTTCTTAAAAAATTTCATAAATCCTTATTTTTTGTTTTACCACTCCATGACACAGTCCCTCGATTTCCCAAAATCTACACACATTCTCCCCAGCTGTCTACTGTGTAGGTAAATCAGGAGATTTATTTTCCTTTTGGATGCAGCACTACAGTAATGTCTAACCCTGACGGTTCCCTTGAGATGAGGCTGGTGTAGACAGTTTTGCCTTTGGCGCTCTCTCCCTCTCTCAGGGGAGACGAGGAGAGGACAGCTGGCACTCCAATATTCCCTTCTTTCCTCCACCCTCATCCCTCCCTTCCATTGTGTGCTGACTCTCTCTATCTGGTCAGCGCTGACCATCTGCTTTTGCCAGTTTGTTCTCAGTCCTCCTGTGATTCTGCCCCTTCCCCCTTTACCCTGGACACAAAGATCCCCAACTCTCCTCCAGGCCTAAGGCCAGGGAAAGCTGCCAGATATACTTCATTGGTGCCACTTGGATGCTCAAAGAGCTGTTTGTTGGACCCCCCAGGGTGGTCAACGCATTGCCTGAGGAGATTCTAGACTAGGTGCTTTCTGACTACAGGAACATTCAAAAGAGCTCCACAAATACATTTATACTGGGTCTTTTTCAGATCCGGCAGGCAACCGTTGTACAACTGGTTTAAGCTTCATAGAGCCATTTCAAAATTAAATGATAAACAAAAACTAATCACTAATGTCTCTAAAGATTTGCCTGCATAAAGAGTTTGGGGAATAATTGCTTCAAACATCTGAAAGGGTTTGGAAATAGAGAAGAGAAAAAAAAAACACCAACAACTCACAAATGATGGCCATGAGGGAGTTGAAGTTGCCGATGTTGTAGCACTCCCGCGCCACGTCGATGAAGAACTCCATGACTCGAGCTCGGTGCTTCTTCTTCACAGGCTGTTACAAAAAAGGAAGAGGATTATAAAAGGAGATTTAGATCAAATTCAACTTTGTGGTTTGGTAAATTTAAGCATGTTTAGTAATCATTAATCTTCACCTTTTAAGAAATTGCCTTTTTGAAAAAAAATTAAAATTAAAAGCTGGTTGAATGACATATAGCGTTAGCATTTCTTAGAGAAACATTTCTGCCTAATATGCTAACAGTTACAGCAGGGCGATTTGCTTTTCTTCATTATTCAAGAATCATTAAAAAAACAAGATTCTAAAATGTTATTAATTAAGGAAAAATACACTTTTCGTTGTTGCTCACCAAGCAAATCTCTGTTGCCACCAAATAACTGAGTCTGTTGAACCAGTCGACATAGGCTTCCAGGTTGCTAGCCTTCTTGCGATCACTGAAGCAGCTCTGCAACAACAATAACAGGTTTTCAATTAACAAGGCTGGTAACTGCAATGCCAAATTTGTCCAGATAGGAGAAGTACAGCTTATATTTGCCTTTCAGTCTTCCTCCCACTAAATGCATCACTGAGCACACTAAATACGCTCCAATCATCCTCAACCTCACCATGCCTATGTCAGGACAATGGTCGTCCAATGCTGCATTTACTTTCTTTGTGTGGATTCCTCTTGATCTAATAGCACACATTCCTTTGGCCTTATGCCACTCTCCCCCATGTCTCTCTTGCCACTAGGCACGTTTTTATATGCAAACACACACACACACACACACATGCACTAATGCTGTCATTTCTGTTTTTGAAGGGGCTAGTTAGGGGTACGAGGCAAACTGGCCAGAGGCACAATGGAATATCTCACCCCCTCTGCTTCCAAAAAAGGGTCTGTTGCCTAGCAGCCGAAAGCCAGACAAGAGAGCCCGCCACCCAAAACACACACCCCTTCCCAATATAAAACCCTTTAGGAGCAGTGGTTGCTAAGAGATGAGGTGCACATCTAATTCAGACGCTGGGATGATTTGGGGAAATAGTCAGTTAGGTGTGTCTGAGCATATGTGTGATTTGCAGTAGATATTTGGTGCAGCTACAGTCTGGCAATCACCTGCCCTCGCTCTGACCTGAGCAGCAGACGGGAACCTTGTTGAGTAAACTTAACATCTGTGTGGCGGGAAAGCTACACCATTCCAACCCATAACAAAAAGAAAGATCTGATCTGCTTACCAAGCATACAGACAGGGAACAAAGATTGTGTAATCACTATGTATTCTTTCTTATCTGCTTGATTATTCTTAGAAAAGCAAAAAGGTGGTACCTTGTCATTTTCCAGGGGGTCTTTATGGACAAATGCCTGAACAAATTCTTCAGGTCCAATGTAGCTCAGTCTCTCCTGAAAACAAAAATAGGATTATTACCTCCTCCTATCTTTAGATAGAATGTCCCCTATACTTTAAAGACTTAAATTTTTACCATCTAAATCCTGAATGGTGGAGGACTAAAACTTTTGCCCTAAGGACTGATTTGTTAACTGATATATAAAAAGTTTAGATCTCTGGTTAAACACCATTATTGAAAGAATTTGTGCTGTAGCAACAAACCAGAACCCCGATTTCAACCCAATGGTCAAATGTCTTTGGCACTGATCAAGTCTTGAACTATCTCTGAATTTAAGTGTAAGTCGCTCTTGGGTTTCCTGATTGTTCCTCTGAGGGATACTGGTATTTTTGTTTAACATGACAGCTAAAAGTCATGGGGCTCATGTGGCGTAAGAGAACAAAAAGGATAATTGGAACAAACATGTTTGACAAAGTTGATGTGGTTGTCCTTGACAAGGAGCCAGCAGATCTAGATCCAAAGTAAACTAATAGAAAACGTCTGCGTACCAGTTCTATGTGTGTGAGCTGTTGGGCTACAGTAAAGGGGTCGTTGCAAATGGAGAGTAAGTCTCTTTGGGCCGCTGCCTGGGGTTTTGCCTTCAGAGCTGTTAGTCGTTCGGCCGCCGTGCCGTTGATCTTGACCAGTGCCTCCTCATACTGGCTGAGCACAGTCAATCTCCTGATCAGACCCTGGCTCATCTGGCCCACTGCCTTCTTGTACACCTGATGGATAAAAGTAAAATAAAAAAAAGCAAACATTAACAATTGCTTGATACCTGACATATTAGAGATCTCTGGTTTCTAAAATTGATCTGTTGTCTCTTGTTTGCAACACAACACATGAATCCATTTACTAGACACTCTGGTTAAGTTTAAGAGGAACAGAGCTTTTGCCCCTATAGCACCAAGGGTTAAGAGGTCGGCCTGTTCTGAACGTTTCCTGTGACTTAAAACAGACCAAAGTTAGATCAATGTTCCCTCACAGACAAAGTTCAGCCAACAGATTGCATAAGTTGTCCGTAAAGGAAAGAAGTACATGTGTGTTTAATTGTGTGTAGTTGGAGGAGATCGGCGTCCGGGGTTTAGAGTGGTAGTTTATTTTTCCTTACTGGACTTTCTGCCAGTCCAGCCTTTAGAATTTGGGTTTTATCAGATGCGGAGGTAGAACAGCCAGGATTCATATTCAAGTTAACTTAAAGCATATTTTTTTTAAATAAATATTTTTTAAGCTTTTCTATCAGGCCTCAATGTGAAAATAGTGTTGTAAAAGAAATGGTCCACTGAACACTTGGAATACAGTGAAGCATTCCACAAGTGAAAAACACTCCAGTGGCCACTTCAAAGTCAACCATCTGCTGTTGCTTCTGTCCCCACTCCAAACAGAGGACACGCTGGGTTTGGATAAATTTAGCAGCAGATCTCAGAGGCAACATGTTCTGCCTTTGGTGAATAGAGGGAGTCCATTGGTGTTACAATCGAGGGAGCTTAGCAGGAGTTTGCGGTTTGCCCCCACGATCTAGCCCTGGCAGCAATCTGAAGGGGGCAGAAGGCTGCTCTGTGCCAGCCTTCTCTACTGAGGGCATGTTTGTTTTTGTTTTTCTATTGCATCTGCTAATGTTGGCTGAGTGGCATCCTTTTGTTTGAGCGACAACCTACCAAAGAAGATGCCAGTGTGTTTTCTGATGTACAGTTCCCAGAAATAATGAGCAAATAACAAAATATACAGCAAGACAGCAGAAAACAAGCATTTTCACCCAACAGTGATGCCTTTTCCTTCAAACTCAAAGCTGTTTGCAACAGAGTCAGTTAGGACTTATGTTAATACTATTATTACACATTATCATTGTTCCATCAATAATTTACACATACAACACAGAATAGAAAAAAAAGGGTTAAACCAAGATCCCAGTACTAGATTTCCTTCGCAGCTGCAGTTTCTGAATATATCTAACCAAATCCATAATGACAGTCTCACTAAAGAGATCAAGGTCCTGGTGTGTTCTCAGTGTGGTTTGGACACAGCTTTCTGCAGATGTTCAGAGCATTTATTCAAGACTCATGTCTGTTTTCCCAGAGCTGTGGCTCTGCAGAATCTACTTCTTACTCTGGTCAGAAGACCTGCTTGTGGTACCACCCTCGTGCCTTGTTTTCCAAATATTCAGAAATGAAATGAAAACGCGGCATTAGACTCGCCTCTGTGGGAGAAAGGCCTCCATTTACTGTAACAGTTTTCCAAGAAATACTCTAAGGGTGTCTTTACCAGCTGATTTACTAAGCCACGTTTTAATCTCTCCAGAAGTTCATCACCCACAGATACGTGAACAAACAGTCACAAACTTTAGCTAAGGCAGTTCGTGTCCCACCGGATTTCCCTGAAAAACAAGGCTCTCCAAACGATGTTCTTGGTCACACTGAGCTACTAGAAAGCCATGTGTTTGCATGATGCCTGCAGGATATCCAGTGTTATTTTGTGTTATCTGACAGCACATCTTGTAAATTTAGTGCTTATGTGTTCTTTTTCAGTTATTCAGACATCTAAAGCCTTAGATGCTGCTAAGCACAGGTCATTCGAATTTTACCACAGTCATTTTGAAAAATATATTGAAGCATCGCCAGAACATGCCCCATGTCTTGTTTCAACTAGTTTAGCAATGACCATGAAAGGAAAATACTGGCAGAGCAGAGCTTTACTGTTATCTAACAGCCTCTCTTCCCTGTATTTGCCATCGAGCATGAAATCAGCTCATGGGAAAGTACCATGGAAACCCGCTGAAAATTGTCCTCTGTGTTTTTAGGTGTAGTAGCAGAAAGCTTAATGCCAGCTTCCGTGAATATGAAATCAAAAGCAAAATATGTCCGCAATCAATAAAAACAAAACTGAGCATGGCTCTACAAGAGCCGACATGTTCCAGTTAGCCAGGTTATTTCCAGGTGCAATCTGGGGATTTCTGCATTGACTTTTTGATTAGGTTTTGACTTGAGCCTTTATTAGTGAGGTCATTAAAGCCTGTCTTTATAGGCAAAGGTTTGCAGGATTAGATTATCTGCTCTTAAGTGGTTAAGGCTTCTGTCGGGTGATGCACATCTTTAGTAAGTTAAAGTTAACAACACAAAACTGAGAAGAAGAGTGATAACTAATAAAGGATAACTAAAAAAGGTACCGTCAAAGCCCGACATTGACATTGCTGAAATGAGGAGGACAGGGGAAAGTGACTGTTTGACATATGACTAGGGAAGTGGCACCAGATGGAGAACTTAAGAGTAGACTGCAGCTCAGGCCTTCAAATCTGCCGCATCAACATGAACAAAAACACTGCACTTATAACTGTTAAAGTTACAGTCTGAGTGAACTTCACGCTTCATAAGATTATTCACAAGTGTTTTCTTTGCATCTTTTTTTAGAGATCATAAACAGAGTAAAGCCATCTTTGAAGGAGCCTTTTTGTATTTATTGACAAACTGCACTTTGACTGTTTTCCTCACAAAATGTGATAAGAATCTCATACCTGAAAATGTCATTTGACTCCTACACTACTAACACCTTTCCTAACAGTAAACACATGTACTTTCATTTTGAGCTTCTGGTGCTAATTTAAGCCTTTGCTTGCATTTCCATTCAAGGCAAACAAAGCATAAGCCACAGACTATAACAACAAATTATCTGCATGTAAATGACTGAAAGTGAAAGGTCAGCAAGTTGACCCAAAGATAACAGAGGATACAGGACAAAAACAGATTGGCTCTACCTTAATTCAAGCAGCACAGCATAGGCTCACTGTGTAAACCAGGGAGAGTCAGCTCTTCTGCAGCTGAACAATCCAAATGCTGCTTAGGAGAGGAGCAGTCACAGAGACAACCGAATCCCACCTAGCTGGTAAACAATAAGGCTTTTCTCTGTACGCAGCCAGCCTCAAAACCTGCTTTGTTGCCACTGTTGGCCTGCTTTGCTTCCCACTGCTACAATCTGTGCAAAATATCTGCAGTGTCTGAAGCTTTCCTGGACATGAAGAAATGTTTTAATGAATGATATCATCTAATAAACTGGGTTTTGCTGGTAATAGATTATAAAAATATAAGGGGAGGGTACTGACCTCATCTCCGCTGGCAAGCCGGTGGGTCAGCTCCTTCAAGCTGCGCATCAGTCGCTCATCCCTGAAGTCATATGGAAAAGTTTCTGTCCACTCTGTCAGCAGCTGGAGAATCTTTGGAGTGATCTTTCTTTGTCTCAACTGGAAATACAGAACAAATAGACAATGAATGAACACCAAAACGGCCAATTAGGGTTGAGATTTAGTTTAGTAGATGTATGAATCCAAAATACTTTATCTGCTTGAGGATCACTGAGTCTCCGCTGCTCGAAGCACAGGTGGCACACTTTGGACATGAGTTCATACGGGTGGATGAACAGGCGAGAACTGAGCAGGAAGGTAAAGATATACGTCCGCTGCAGAGGAAAGAAAATGTAAAGAACTTTCAAAATCACATATAAAACACACAGTATGACAACAAAAACAAAATATGAAAGCTATCAAATGTTTATGCAGCAACGTATAAGAGAAAAAAAAGAGAAAATCAAAGTAGCTTTCTTTACAAACAGCATCTCATTACAGCAGCAAGAAAAACAAAGTGAACGTTTCATTTTTCTAACTTGACTGTAAATGCAAAAGACTTTCAAACAACTGAAGTGGAATATGAGCACTCACGTCTGGATAATAGTCCACAGTTGGCACCAGGTGGTAAATGAGGGCCTCCAGGGAGCCGGACACCAGGTTGCTGCCATGATAATAGAGGCCGGGGTAGCCTTGCTCCTTGGTCTCATACAAATTGTTGTTGTAGCCACCGGTGTTCAGCTGCCCATTGAAAGGTGGTGTCTGTGGCATGTTGTCCTGTAGAGACAAAGAGACCAAACATCAGAACAGATGCTCCATTGCCTTTCCTGCCATAACCACAGAGCAGCCAAGCAAACCAAAAATAGCTCTAGACTGCATAAGGTTTGTTTAAGAAAACAGGGTAGCAAATGTTCCCTAAACAAAACGTTTCCTCTCATGGATATTTTGGGCTTCGGTTTTGTATAAATGGATAAACAGATGAAAAAGGGATATAATAAAAAAAAAAAATTGGATATTTGAGAAGCAAAGGCATTTAAAGACAGACATCTGGACTTATCTGGCTTTAAATCAGAGGTAACCCTGGTTTTGAGACTTAGACCAATTCCAACACATTTTAAGTGGTGGGGTTTTGGGTGGCAAACTAATAAAATTAGCTCCTAGCTGACTTGATGAAGCCTGAAAGAGCAGGGTATGTCTTGACTCAGATTAGAGACTGAGAGTTTTAAAAAAAATGTTGAGATAGCCCAAGCAACCAAAAAGTTTTTTTCTGGTCTCTTTATGATTGAGACAAATGTAGACATTATTACCATTTGAAGGTGTATTATGATAACACAAAGAACAAGTTAATGGATAAAGATGAAACCCTGGGAGGGTAAGCATTCTGTTTTATTAAGCCCAGCTTTGCTCCACAAAGTCCAAATATACCTATGCAAGCCATTATTTCCTATCAGCAAACACAGCAATGTAATGATTTACTATTAAAACCATAAACATAGCTACATTAAAACACACTGGAAAGCATACAGGCATCACGTTGACAGTGCACCAAAATGTGTAGGAGCTCGTGAGAGATTCTGGGCCAATCTGCGGCCCTGCAGGAGGTCTTGACTGTTGTTTCACCCTGAAATCATCGTGGTGTGATCACGCTGTCTGCTCAGTTCCTCCGCTGTCATGTGTGGTGTTGTGTGTGTGTGTGTGTGTGTGTATCTGTGTGCATGACTCACAGAGAGGAGGAGTACTTGTGTGTTTGACTGTGGGTGGGTGGGTGGGTGGATGGCTGTGTGTTACCAAGGGAGGCAAAGAAAATTGAAAAGCTAGTGGAGCAAAACAAGCGTGTGCTTTCAGATGTAAAATCTTTGGGTTTTCAGGCAATCACATTTTTGGCACTACCTGTGAAAGTACAGGACGTACAAGGAAATGATGATGATGATGATGATGATGCTACCGGATGTGTTTAGAATACAAAGATGCTTGATAACTTTTGTTAACAGGCTGATTCTGTTATGGTGCTTTGTAGCTGATAATATTTGAGTTTGTTTTTTGCTTTATTACCCAATCTGTTAAGGGCAAAGGGTCTTCCCAGCCAGGAGTATTTAAATTTCATCCCCTCTTTAGGTGCATGGCCACTGGAGAGGCTTGAAACGGAAGGACAGAAGATCTGCATTTTTAAATCTTAGACCAAGGACTTCAGCCAAAGCTCTGAAATAAATCAATACCTCAATTGGAGGAGTTCTTGCGTTTTTTTTGCACAGATGTGTCTAGTGATGCAGACACGGTCTTCACCGGTGTAAAGTGAGCTCACAAACAAACAAAGCTGTCAGTTCAGCAGTCAATCAAGGTTTAGATCTTCATTATCACTAATGTTTGGAATTCAAGAGACTGAAATGTGTTTTTTTTTCTGCATGGCAATTGAACCATAAAGAGTTTGCCTTTTCTGGAGGAGCTCAGAGTAGAGTTCCTGCTCATTTACATGGAAAGGACCAAGGAGGGTTGGTTGAAATGACTCTGGCTCAGAAGATGGGTGGATTGATGGATGGTGCTTGATCCAAGACTAGAAATGGAAGCGTTATAATGACTTAATACACATGTTATGTGAAGCCTTTAGAGATTATGGCATCTTACCCTAACCCCCTTTTTCCCCAACAATCCATCCAACAATTTCGACCTGGTACACCCTGACAAACACCCACCCCTTCTAGACAATATGCCGCCTTGTGGCTGCACGCCAAGTGTGAAAGCCTTTACAGCTGACGTGCTGCAGAGCTGCCAGGGATTGATTCAAGGATGCCAGGAGGAATAAAAACTGCACCAGCCCACACACTGAGACAAGTAGTTCAAATAAATTCAGGGGTTTATTGTGCAGCCAAGCAGAAAAGGTTTAGAAAAATCAGGAGCAAAACCTTGTTAAACATTAGCTCATCAACTGGGTTTCACTTAATTCTGATAAACAGGTAGATTCCAGAACCTCCCTCATTTATTCACTTTTTAAGCTCACATAAAACCTCCTAACCGCTCTTCCTTATTCACACACATGCCGCTCCATTATGCACATGTGCACAAACAAACCAGCGCCATTATTCAGACAGACAACCGTGGCCATTTCCATGAGAATAGCGGGTGTTGTGGAGTCATAGCGCGGTGGCCTCGGCATCTGCCGCACCATGTGGCCTCCCCTCAGAGACGAGGAGATCACGAGCCAGAAGGGCAGAAGAGGAGGGATATTCACACACAGAGTCAACAGTTGTGAGAACTTTGTTTACTCCCAGGAGGCTTTTACTGACAATAACTTACATGTAGGAACACTTTTGCACTGAGCGGTTGCCAAGCATGATCACAGATGCCCAGGGCGCACAAAGGAGTCATGCAAAAAGTAAGGCGGCAGTAGCAGGTGAGTGAGGCTGAGAATGTCACTATTTCTCTTTTCCCAGCTGCCATCTAAACACTAAGGTCCTTTAAAACACTACAGGTGAGGGCATTGATCATCACGAACATTATCCCACTGACTGTTTAAAAGCTGAATATGTAGCATTGTTTCCAGTTTGAGCTTTTTCTTTCCTTTTGGTTCTCTAATTGTTGCAAATACCACTGGTGGTACTTTAAACATCTTTAGGATAGTATCTCCATTCCTGCTACAAACCAGCAGCAACCTTCCTCACGAAAACAAAACAAGGATGCTTCGTGCAGAGACAGCTGAGGCCCTGTGATTTACATATGGCTCCCAGGTGCTGGTCCAGGCATAGCATTGGGGGACCACATGTTGAGTCCACTGATCAGACAAAAACAAACTCAATGCTTCACTGTTGGTTCAGTGAAGCTTGCGGCTGGGTGGTAGCTGAAGGTAAACACACAAAACACCACTAGAAGAAGAGATGGTGTAGATGATTTAATTATAGCCTATCTGGCTGTGTGTTTAACCATCTGTCACAGACTGTTGAGGAAATCTCATTCGGACTTGAGACGGATATAAAAACAAGTAATTCTACTTACTGAATTATTTTTAAGGCATCATTCATAACAAGTTACAATGCATTTGTCTTTTTAATACATTGATGATTATCTAACATTTGCAATGGAATTTAATGTAAAAAGCCACATGTCTGAAATTAAACAAAATGATTGTGCAATATGTTTGCCACAAGTTACAGTTTCACATAAGTTTCAACAAGAGCAGTTGGTAATGTTTAAAATCACTGGAATAACCGAAAATGTTGTAAACTGATATAAAAAATGAATGAAACTCTTTTCGTGATAAAATAATGTAACAATTAGATTCACAACTTTGGCTTTTTGAATGCGTTCACTCTGACTGGGAGGGAGGGTTAGCAGTTTAATCTCTCAGGTAATTTTGCCTCTGAAAATAGGCAGGGCTGCACCCCAGAGGGACAATAATGGGAGTCTGGTGTCTAACCTGAGCCACAATAACAAGCTATCGAACAACCAGGTCAGGGCACCTCCCGTTCCACCCGCCTCACACTGTTAACAACCACTCGTCATGAACATGCATCACCACTTCAGAGGCTTTTAAGAAACTCCTGAGCAGACCATTACCTTCCCCTGTAATAACAAAAAGACTAAACATTGGTTACATTTCTTTTTTCTTTGTTGTCCTCTACAAATCTGGACACCATTATGGAGTAAAGAGGTCACAGTAGAAAACCTTTGGGAATGGTGACAAAACAAAGGGAATCCTGAAGGGGAAATGATCAGAAATCTTCCACTAAAAATAGATCCCTGTAGTACGGCATTAGGGGAATGTGTTGGAGACACTTTGAGGGATCATCTGTACATCAACAACCCCCTCCCCACCCCGCTGTGTAAACAATGACAGGCATGAGGAATCTCACTCATCTGTGGCCTGAGGAAATGAGGGAAAGATAGTGGAGGGAAGCCACAGGGGGACAGCGCTGACTCTGAAGCTGGTCTGAGGTCAGATTTGCTTTAACCAACTTAATATGACCCACAACATGAAATTTAACCATGAAACATTAAAAAGGCTGTCATTTGGTAACAAACGACTTTATTCCTCCTTGTAAGACATCATCCATCCAGATGACTGCAGCACAACAGAATGTTTCCCTTCCCAATTTACACTAGTGATGGGTGCTGTAAGTTTAAAGTGTGGGGGAAATGCATGGAGAAAGAAAAATAGCAGCTTCCATACAGCAATCTGTCACCTGGCATCATCAGTCCTCAGTGGGCTCATTAATCCCCCAGACAACAGAGAGAGACGCTGCTTCCACAGATTTAAACAGCAAGGGTTGGGATTCAAATCTAGAGATGTCAAACATCAGAAATGTTTCGTTTTTGAGGGAGAAATGAAAAAATATTGGTGTAAACACATTTTTTACAAAAATAATTTCTTACCACAAAACAAATAAATAACTTAATAAATAAATGAATAGTATAAATGCATATACAACACGTTTTGTATTGATTGAAACCCCTTTTGGTCATTATGCCACAAACTAATTGCTAACTTTTTTATTGTCCCTAAACATAATTTATTCACCTTCCTAATATTTCTTGGCTCTAAACCCTAATGACAGACATAAATCCATCCTTCTTTCACAGTAAAAAAGTAAATGTTATTGAAAGAGGAATGAATCTTAACAAATGAACATCATTATGGTTTTATGAGTCAAGGCAAATGTTATTTAGTAAGTGTGGGGGGAAAATGCCTGTTGGGATAGAAAAAAGTCAGTGATAAATTGGGCCAAGACCTCATTGCACACTGAAGTGTTGTGTAAACTTGTACAAGCTGCATCTCAGCTTGGCTCAGGGTTATGTGAAAAATGCTATAACTTTCTGTCTTTGTTGGTAATGGAGTCTAAAAGCTTTTTGAGAAGATACCAGAGAAACCACATGCGTTTTCCCCAGCTGTAGCATGTTGTACCACAGTGCTGCCCCTCCTCCACTTGTTGCTAAACACTGGTGAACAATTGAGTAGAAAAAGCTGACTACACTTTCCCCTGACATACAGGACAAACAACTCTGAGTTTTTGGGAAGATTTTAATTTCCAAAAAAATGAAAAAATATGGAGTGGAAACTATTAGAACCTGGCTAAACCCAGCAGGTAGGCTGGCTGCTGGCACAGACAGCCCTACAAATATTGACATTGTGCTGATAAAGACATACTATAAAGTGCCCATTGGTTTATTTCTTTATTTTCTGTATTGGATCAAATACAAGTGAAAATGTTGTGCAATTTAAGCCATTAATTGGTTGTAACAGTTTTATGGTTTTATAAGTTTTCAGATTTTGTGAAAACCAGCTAGTAGGACAAACCATCACTCGACAACAATATCAGATTCAAACAACATAGGAAACTGTGTATCCAACCAAAACAATGGACTATTCAGGTGATCCCAAAGCATTTGAACATATTCAGCCGATCAGAGTCCAACCAAATTACCAGTAAACGGATTAAACTTGTCAGCACACTGAGGGAAAACCCAATCCAAGCTCCTAATGCCGACTAGCCCCACGGAAAGCCAAGGAGCACAAGCCAGAGGTATTGGAGAGGGATGCGAGATTAAGTTCACTGATCCCTCAGCCTCTGCGGGGGAGCATCAGGGAAGGGGGAATCCGCTTAGCCACAAGGTACAGAGGTAAAAATAGAGAGAAACTGACACGGATTTCAAACATTCATTAAAAAATCAAAACATTTAGACAATAGGGTCATTTTGGGAAATGGTTGGGTTTAAATAGCTGAACGATTCATCTAAATTCAGAAAGGGCGCAAGGCTTGGGCTGTAAGAAAGAGTCCGAAAGTTCAAATAGTCAAACTGATAAATAAAGAGGCGAAATACATTTAATAAAATAAAAATGAGTTAATTGGAAAAAAAAGGCAAAAAAAAAAGAGCGTCAATTCAGGCGGATTCAGATCTGAATGTGGAGTGCGCTCCATCCAGCACCTGCGCGCACTTTGGACGCGCTCCAAAACAAAACAACCAGAAACAAGCATTATAACCAAGACAAAAAAATCATCTCACCTTAGCAAACAGGAGCCGAGCAGATCGGAGTTATTTTCTCTCCAGAAGTGACCGAAAACAAATACTCTTCAAGTAACACTTTCACCTTTTACATATGAATAAACCAATACGGATAGTGCGCTCCTATCTCTCTCACTGCAGCATCGTTCAGTTGTTAATGCAGAAACTAAAAGCGAATAAACAAGAGTATTCCGGGTTTAAATCTGGCTGAAGGAGAGCAGAAAGTAATCCAGAGGCATCAAATAATAAAACCTCCGTCAATTGCGCTTGTCAGTCGTCTTTCCTAACCTCTGAGCTGGAGAAACGACGGTCAGCCTCAAGACTTTACTGTCACACACAGAGAAAGAGAGAGAGAAAGGCAGCCAATCAGAGAGCAGAACACTCCCCCTCAAACTCCCCAATCTCACCCCTCCTCTGCTTCTTTCATTTTCATTTCCCTCTCCCTTTCTCCAAAATCTGACGTTGACTGCCTCCCCCGAAGTTCCACTTCTTTGTTTACAGGAATTTTTTCAAGAGAGAAAAAAAATCCAGCAGCTTCTGACCTGACAGGAACTTTAGAGAGGGGAATTTTATCAAACAACAATAAAACTAGTCCTAATCTGCCAAGATGGTTCACTTGTTTGGTTTGTCATGCTTTCAAATCTACTTTTGATTATATCCTTAAAATTGCAAATAATTTTCACAAGATAATTCGAATTTTGAAACAACATAAAAAAAACATTTTATTTGAAAACAGATATGTAGACCTTCTAATACGTGAGTATGTCCTAAACAGTACACAGTGTGGATAAGAACTTGAAACTGCCCAAATTTGCCGGTTTTCCCGCATAAAATAAACGGAGAGGATTGTCAGTTTCATCATAGCTATATTTTGACCGTAAAACAAAAATCTAACCACAAGTTGTTTCAGTCTAATCCTAAAATTTATGTTTTAGTTCTTGTTTGGTTTGTCATGTAGTTTTCTTGGATCCTTATGTGGTTTTCTTCCCTGATAAGAAATGTCTCAATGCAAATCTTTTTCATTCCCTTATTTTCATTAAAAGAAATAGATAATTTCCCTAAATGGAAACATGGCTTCCGAGTTTGGTTATTGGATAAAAGGCTTCAGTAATACAGCTTTTGGAGAACAATAAATTAAAATTCTTAACATGTAAGTTTTATGCTATGGTTCTATACATTCTTGTTTCTTAGTTTTTTAGAATAAAAAAAAAAACTACTTAAAAATTACTGGTTGTTTTGGTAAAAACTAAGGTTCTGATGTCATTTGTAATTAAGTCAGTTTATTTTAGCCAGCAAGATTTGAACACTATTTTGGTCAGTAAGAAATAAAAAAAAATAAAATAAAACATGTGTCCAGCTTTGCAGAAGTATATTCACATCTATCCAGTGAATATTTGGCCTTGGCTCATTTTTATGAACTGCTGCATCAATGCAGCTTGGATTGGAGGTAATCAGCCTGTGGTTATGTTTAGGTGTAATGAAAACCCAAGTTGTTTGGATAATTATTACATTTCTGCATATATATCTTTTTAATAATTCTTTTAGATTTTATTTCATCAAAAGAAGAAATACAATCTACAAATATTTCACTGTATCAGTTTCACTTTTTGAAATTAGAAGCAAATATTTTTTCACACTGTTCTATTTTTTACCTGTTGTTGTAGTATATAGTAATAAAATATAATACAAAATATAGCTTTACAAGTAAAGTTCCTTTCAACCTATTTGGTTCCTCAAGGCAGTGCCGACGTTCACCATTGGTCCACATAATACAAGATGACAAGCGTCTCTAAGTGGCGACACATAAAAGCTGCTTTTTGTAGAATAATGAAAGACCTTGGTTCACAGTGAATGAAAGCCTAGAATTAAACTCAGACAATGAATTCGTAGTAAGGGAAGCAATCGTATGGATTATCAGACTAAAACATGCAAGTCACAAATATATTTAAATGTCAGCTGTATTAAATCTTTTGCTTTATGAGGAGCAAAAAACAACGGGATGCAAAAACATTTTTTTAAGTTTTCCTTTCTGCATGTGAAAATTAGACTGACTTACTCTGAGGGGGAGGTGGTGCTTCAGCATTAGCAAAAACTTTTACTTGTGTGTTTTTTGGGAGATAGACACCACTGCGGGCCATTTAAAATGCAGAGAAAATATGAACTAAATCTCAACTCGGTTGAAAATTATTTGCTCTTGACTGACTCTCTGCATTTCTGAGCAAAGTAATAAGCCACACTAAATTAACAGCAACTCTATCCACATCCACAGATATTACATAATCTGGGTTTAGCTAAGATTAACGTATATGCAATAATCTGGTTTTACTCTTGTTTAAAACGACTGCAAGAAGATCTGTTTTTTATTATACTGGGTATCTTGGGAAAAAAGAATGATTCGTCTGTACAAAAAACAGCTTTAGGCTGCTTTTCGGCAGCAGAAATCTTTGCCTCGAACCACAGCAGTTTTCAGTGCCTTTTCTTCCATGTCCATCCTTTCTGTGGAAGGGAGCAGCCGAAATGATAGCTGTCAAAAACAGCCATGACAGAAAGGAGAATGAACTGTAGGAGATGTTTGGCGGTCATTAAACATATTATGGTGTCTGAAGGTGTTTACTTAAAAAATATATTTCTATTAGTTGTTTTGAATCTTAAACTATGCTTTGTTGGTTCTAGAGGTAATTTAGTGTTAAGGGTATTTTCTGCCTTTAAATTAGTGATGCGGACCCACCAACAATCCTGCAAGACCAAGATTCTCTTAGCATGAGCAAAAATGCAGCCAAGTTCTGGACCTCATAAAGGAAATACACACTATGGATAGATCGCATTGAAAGTTTCTGGAACTTTGGGTTGTTAAATATGGCTGCCATGCATATATATTTCTATACCAAGTATATCAATCATATTATTTGAGTCTTTATGGATGTTTTGGATAACACCTTTCAAACCATTTACTGTTTCAACAAAACAAAAGGAGAAAACATAATCACCATTACGGTACCATCGCCAGGCTTTCTGTGTATAACTGAACAATTTTTGCCCCCATTTATATCCTTAAAGTTCCAAATGTTTGGTTTTAGTTTTTTACTGGACAGCATTTGAACCAATGTTGATTAGAAACCTGAATAAAGCTTTTATGTTTCAGCCCTTCGGGCCAGCCACAATTAGACTACTTAATGAGAGATTCACAGCTTGTCTATTCAGGTAACAGCCGTCATAGAGGCGGCTAGCCTTAAGGGTTACTCTGCGGGATTCCTACCAGTGTGAAAGTCATGAAAATACTGCAGAGTTTTCATTAAACTTCCCCTCCTGGTACAAGGTGTTAAAGATTCAACAGCAAATCAGAAAAGTTATTGTGATGCTAAAATATCAGACAGTTACTCTTACAGTGAAAGGGTGAGCTCGGAGTGTCAGCATATGTAGGTGTGTCGTTAAGACTGTTGGGCTTCATGTGAAATGTTCTGCAGGAGAATAAATAAAAGAATAGAATAGAATAGAATAGAATAGAATAGAATAGAATAGAATAGAATAGAATAGAAGAGAATAGAATAGAATAGAACTTTATTGTGATTGCACTGTCGCAAGTAGAAGCAACGAAATGTAGTTTACATCTATCCAAAAGTGCTATACAGGATTTACAGTAGATGTTTATATACAGCTGTACAAGGATGGTTAAAGAATAAAAGAAAATTTTCTGTGTAAATATAATATAAATATGTTGTATGGGGGGGTGGTTGGGTACTGTCCTTATAGTTTGTGTCAGGAGGCATTCAGGAGCGTGACAGCTGTGGGAAAGAAGCTGTTCCGGTGCCTGGTGGTT
>JAUZNJ010077476.1:0-24585 GCA_034780135.1 Jordanella pulchra
TACTGCAGAATGGGAGAATGGGGATCGAATGAAGCAGATAGAATGATGAAAAGTGGTCCCTATGTCCTCCAGAAGTCGATAACAGATAATTATTTCATATCATCCCATCAGAACACTTTCTTTGCTGCATGCTAATTGTTCCCAGATATTCGGGTCAAGAATAGAGCTTTTAGTTTCCACAAGATGTGGGCCCCGCCAATACTCTTTCTCCTGCTCAGTGACAGGTGTCTACTTCTCTCCAGACTTTTGAATTTAAGCTAAGAAAATTGTTCGTTTTATTATGTCTTATACCTATCTTTTAATAATCTTTCTTTCTTTTTGTTTGTTTGTAAACACAACAGACACCAGGCTTATGCAAACTGAGCTGCTGAAAGGAGCCCCAAACCACCAGGGGGCTCCAATGACTGGTGTCAGTTTCACCATAGATATTATGTTCTACATAATGTAAGATGTACATTTAACAATGTACATCTTAAGAATGGACAAATTCATTTGTAAAACGGTAAGAAATAGTTACCCTTGTGTATTAGCTTTTAATATGATGTTATATAAATCTAATCTTTTTTTGTGTTTGAGATTGGTTTGTTCCTAAATAAATTTCAGAAAATAGTAAGTATTTTTGTTGCCTTTATTTAAAAACTTTGTTATGCAAACGGGGTTAGATTTGTTCTGCAAAGTGAAATTTAAATATATTATCACAGAAAAAAAGAACATTTTATTTGGTCCAATTTGGTTACTAAATTTAAAGTTGCAATTATATTAATAATAGATCAGCTGCTGTTTTTCAAATCTTTTCGTACTACAATATGGTTTAGATTTGGTTGGTCAACACTGTTAGATTACATATAAAAATAAGTCAATGGAATGGTTAATTTGGTGTTAAATACAGAAACGTCAGTGAAACGTCGGTGATTGCATTACAAAAAAAAAAAAAAAAGATATTTGAGAATACTTCGACCATCTTCTTTTCATTTACAAAAAGTAATTTCCATCCAGCAGCGTCATTGCTTCCTGTGCAGTCCGCTTTTCCCTTTTATTTCCCTCCCCTCACTCACTGGATGCAGTTATACACGGAGAAGGTCGTTTTCCAGCAGAAAAAAAACCCTAAATCAGTTTTCAGGCTGTAGACAGACAGAAAGACGCACATCTTTGCTGCAGAATGGATGATTAAACAGACGCATCAACAAGTAAATCAAACGGGTAGGTGTCTTTCTTTTAGTTTAAGAAAGTGTCATAGAGCAAAATCTTACGGATTCATCTATTTCTAAAAAAAAGTTGAAACAGTTTAAGTGCTTATTTGTTTTGTTGTGTATGAAAAGGAGTATAAAAAAGTATAATGTTTGTTGACAGGGTTTCTCATTGTTAGCATAAGTGATTCGGAAATCGCTCACAGTTGCTGACTTTGGTCGATGTTGTCTTTCTTCTGTTGATGGTTTTTGTTGGAAAATAGTTTTTTTTAGGCATAGTGCTACAACTGCATTTTTCAGCCTACAGGGGGCAGCCGAGTGCCTTAAATACGAATCATTCTTCAATCAATAGCGTCTGTTTTCATTTGTGTTTAGTTTGACTTTATGCAACAACAAACCTTGGGTTGATTTTTAATTTTTTTCCGAGGCAAATTGGAAACTATATAGCCTTAGAAACAGAAACATATTTACCTCACCCCAGTCCATTGTCCTCTCTCTAAATTCAAACAATGCGTTCACCTGAGGAGGCAATTAAATGTTAGAAACAAACAGACGTTGAACGTGAAAGTTGCAAAGGTCTAAAATAAAATGTTTGATTCACAATTTCTACTCATCTCTCTATATATTTTTCATCCTGTCTGGATGATTTTGTAGTTCCTTGGAGGTGTTATGGGATAAAAACACAGACTATGTGACAAAATCAGCTTTATTGTTTTTTGCAAAATTGGAATTTCAGCTATTTAAAGCATTTTTCTCTCTAAATGTACTACTTTATTATTACTCAGACTAATTCATTAATTCAATTAATTTTTATTTATATAGCGCTAATTCACAGCACGTCATCTCAAGGCACTTTACAGAGACAATTCAATCAGTCACACAATCTGATTGGTTAAAAGTTTTCTATCTAAGGAAAATCAGCTGATTGCATCGACTCATTGACTCGACAGCAATCCCTCACACTAAGCATGCATGTAGTGACATTAGAGAGGAAAACAGTTTTTACAGGAAGAAACCTCCAGCATAACCAGGCTAAGCCGACTGGGGTTCAAGGAGACAGAGGCAGACATACAGAAAGAAGCAGAGATATAAAAGGTACCTGTCAGCCAGCTCTGTAGGTGGCCCCGTCCAGGAAAGACACAGCCAGGCGACGAGCTCCAAACCAGTTCCCATGTCAGAGGATGATAGAGAGCACATCCAGTTAGTCACAGTAAGAGAAACAGGACAACACTGCAAAACAGGCCAAGCTCCAACATCTATAAACAAAGATGATGATGGTAGTAGTCAAGGTGGCATTTCTCTCCAGGATGGCACCACTGACAAACAGGAACAGACCAGACGAAGCTGCTATGACGAGAAAAAAAGAGATAAAGTTATGAGGTAAACTAACATATATTGCTGAATGGGAGAATAGAGAAAGAATGAAGCAAATATAATGAAGAACACAGGTCCCTACGTCCTCCAAAAGTCTGAGCTTATAGACTTAACAACTCATTAATTAAGGACAAAGATCAAGTTGTTCATATTCTTTTACTGTTATGTTATTACATGATTTGCTTTGAAGTTGGTTTTGAACTCTAACCCTTTATTATATGGTAATGAAGCTAGATAATTTGAGAAAAAATAAGTGAAAACCCATCTGGCTAAGTGTGCTTATATTAGAGAGAATGTTTGGGTGAGTTTTATATTTAAATTAGTCTCTGTGCAAGTGGCGAGAGATGAATAAATCAATATCCAGAAAGCACTTTGTACCTCGGGCCATTGAGTGCTAAATGGGGCATGGTAATAATCAAAACAGCTTACCTTAGTGTCTCTGAACAAACCTACAGAAGCTAAGGCATCACTTTTCCTGTGGTGCCTTCAGTCAAAATTTGAAAGAACAAACCAAAAAAACATGTGACAGTCATCTTATTGAGCCAGTTGCTCTGCTTCAGACACTTCCAGCTGATTTCTGTACTTCTAAAAAGGAGGAGATATCATCACTTTACAAGTTGTGTCTTCTCCCTCTCAGTGTTGACAAAACATGTCAACTTAATCCTGAAGTCAAGGAGCTGCATTCAGCCTGTCTCTGAAATGTGGTATTGAATTTATGATTGGAAGAAAAAGAACATTCTCTGACACATGGATAAGATAATTAAAAGAACTGAAAAAGTAGTCTCCACTAACAGAAGGCTGGCACTGAGTTATCAGCAAAGTTGTTAAAGCAGAAAGATTAACTATGATAAATAAAAATAGAATCAAGCTACTCTTAAGTAGAATTAAACCTTAGCATTAGATATGAAAGAGTTCAGAACCGGCATTGTTTTTAAATGATAAAAACTGAAACAAAGCAAATATGGTTCAAATGATGTTAAATTCTTTAGGACTGACCATTGGCAGGACCCTGGACTTTAAGAAGTAACAAGAAGCTGAATGTCATCAGCATAGTGGTGATTGGAGATATCTGTGAACAATCCTAAAAGATGATCTTAGGTGAAGAAATGAAATGAAATCAAATGAAAAAGCAAAGAACCAAAACTTGTTGAGCTTTAACCATAGATGATTTAAAATGTGGTTTGCAACAGAACACTTCCAAATGATAAATAAGAAGATCAATCCAGTAGTACCAGCAGTACCTGGAATACTTGGGTAATAATTGAAAAATAAATCCCATTACAAGTTTAAGAGCTCCATTGTGAATCCATTAAGGTAATAACGATATCCATGTGATATTTACGCTGGGTCAAAGAATTTCACTGATGAGCGTCTGTTCAAGCTTTGGTGCTCCAATATAATGGAAGGCGAGGATGTGGGTTTTTTTTAATGAGAGTCCAGATGGCTTAGTGATCAATGTAACAATGAAGCTGGATCCTGGTAAAACAAACCCACAAATAGGAGCCAGTTGCTTCGCCTTTTGTGCTCAGAAGCTGAGATTCGGAGTATTTTCAGGAAAGAAGGTCTTTACAAGACCTTGAAAGGTTTTGATGGGGTCTCCAAGAAAAGCTTCCTGCTGACTCAATGTTACATACCGCCATTACGGATGTCTGTTTTTTTTTTTTTGACCTCCTCCGCCTTTGCAGGCCTGTGCGACATTAAAACAATCGTACTTTTACCCAAGAGACTGAATGACAGGTTTATGGGTGAGCTATGCTTCTGATTTGGTTTAAAAAAGTCTCACAGGACCATTACTTTGCTTTTGGACAATATGAGATAAACAGACTCAACCAGTGTTTCACTGTATTGGAAACAAAAGGGAAAGAGACCAAAATGGAATTATCTTATTTCCTGAGTAAATGTATTAAAATGTTCTGTCCGTTTAATCACTGAGTAGCATGCTAATGATTTTCGAAATTTAAGCAGCTGTCAATTTGAAATACACATAGAAGCATTTTGTTATGTAGATTTAAATGCTTTTACTGATTTGGTGGATTCACACCACAGAGTGGGTTTAGTGGATCACAGTTACATTCCTTGTAAAATGTTTGGTATTAAACCATATAATGCTTTGGATCATGGCCAATGGTTGGTTGACCATGGTCTTCTAAATGAATAGCACAAGCTTTTTAAATAAGACAGTTTTAAAGTTTAAAAGACACCAATGAAATGTTTTATGAGAATCTTTTAAATGTACAAGAAGGCAATGAAGAGAAGTGAAGACGGGGATTACAGTGGTTTGTAAACATGTCCCTTCCCTTCTCAATGTCGGAACAATCTTGCTCCACCTATTCGAGCTATGTCAGACCTCGATCACTTAGATTTGCCGATCAGCTGCTTCTGACCGTCCATAAGACTGGGCTGAAGCTCAGAGGGGACAGAGCGTTTGCTCTAGCAGCTCCTGTACTGTGGAACAGGTTACCCATAAGCGTCTACCAGGCCTACTGTTTTAGTGTTTTGAAATCTCTTTTGAGAAGACATTTTTATTCCTTAGCATTTGACACTGTGATCCAGCTCAGTCTGGCACTAGTCCTGTTATGAACCTGGTTTTAAAGTCTATTTTAATGTTGTGTATTTATTCTTAACTTATTTTACGTACAGCATTTTGGTTACCTCAATGGTTTTTAAATGTTGTATAGAAATAAAGTTCATTGATTGATTGAGATTTTTTTAAGTGTTTCAGAACATTAAATAATTAAATTTTTCCCTTTGTGAAAACACAAGTAAACATAAAATAAAGAATTTAGATTCAGGTTTTTATTATTGAAGGGAAAGAAATTCTCCAAACCTACATGAGCCTGTGTGAAGCAGTATTTGATGCCTAAAATTAATAACTGGTTGGGGCATCCTTAGCAGCAACTACTACTGCAATCAGGAGTTTACAATAACTTGCAATGAGTCTTTCAGGGTGCTGTGGAGGAATTTGCTGTATTTCAACCACATTTGAGGCTTTTCAACCATGAACATAAGGAATCAGGTCAGAACTTTGACTGGGTTTAACGGTAGACTTGCTGTGTGTTTTGGGATCATTGTCCTGCTGCAGCACCCATATTAATTTTGGTTTGAAGGGACAAACTGGTGGTCAGACCTTCCTTATCAGGGTTTTTTTGGTTGACAGCAGAATTCATGGTTCTGTTTATCACAGCAAGGCCTCCAGGTTCTGGAGCAGCATAACAACCGCAGACCATCACACTACCACCACCATAATTTACCGCTGGTTTGATTATTTTCAATTTTCTGAAATGCAGTTTAACTTTTTACACCAGATGTACAATAATGGGACACACACCTTCCAAAAGGTTCAAGTTTTGTCTGGTTGTTTCACATAATGTTTTGCCTGAGGTCAATTATCTTTTCTCCAAATAGGTTTGAATTCCCCACCACGCCTTTAATAATAAAAATAATAAAACAAAAACTGCATTGTGTGTTTGCTTATGTTGATTTAGACACTTTTTAAATGTGTTTGATGTTCTGAAACACTAAAGTCTGAGAAACATACAAAAACATCACATAGGGGGGAAACGCTTTTCACACCACTGTGTAGGTTTCAGTTTTCCTTCACAGCAGTAAAACATACAGTTTGTAAATTATGGGAGGGTGGGGGTGGGGGGGGTGCAACATATAAAGTGTGACAGACACTAGGGGTTAAAAGCACTGTTCCAAATTTCACAAGGAGATAACTTTATCTTGTAAGGAAAACTTAAAGTCTTTTTATGGTGATAATTCTAATGTTTTATCTTATATGACAGTTTGTTGATAGTTTTTCCAGTGACTTTTGTGACATTTGTCTTACAGACTCAGTCTTATGTGCTCAATTCAGTCTGATCTATCACTAATGCAAAGCCACTAACATCGCAGTTTTGAATGTGTTATTTGACTGCACTGATGTTTAAACATAATCTCACTGTTGTTGCAGATACAGATGATAGTTCAGCAATTTCTTTGCTTACTGATCTGCAGTCTGTTGCAAAAACATATTTAGCTAACTTGCATTATGAGCCATTGAGCCAAAGTCAAACATAAATATGACTGGTTCTGCATAAACAAAGAAGCAGAATACACATACAGTTTCTGTTTTAAAACTGATGTATTTGTATTTGTATCTATTGATGGGTTTATATCTAAAATAAGTAGGTTTACACCACATCTACACAGCGCCTTTTAGGTAGTATTTAATTGGTGAGTATGAGTGTAACAAATTATCCACGGTGCCTTTGTGGACATTACAGTTATACAAAAGTATTCCAATTTGTATTTGTTAGTTTGCTTTGTTTGTACTACCATTTTAAGTGTCAAATCAGCCTCTTATCAATGTCTTCCTAAGCATTTGATATGGGAGCCTCAGCTTGTCATCTTTCTTTTTGGCCTACTTTGGTGTTTGGTTTTATATCAGTCGCAGCACAATGTAACCAGTGGTGTGATAATAAAACACATCTCTGTATTCAAACACCAAAAATGGAAATGGGAATACTTCAGTTGATAGATGCAGCATTTCCAGTTCAGTCATTTCTTGATGCTGTTGTAAATGAACTGTACTCAATACCACAGTTTTATCTGATGATTTAACTTCAAACGGTTGGCTTAACTATGGCTTCACTTGGCAAGGTTTTACTTGTTAATAGACTAAAACATGCAACATGGAGGCCTGTGGCTAATAAAAATACAAGGCATTTGATTGAAATTCGATATCAGTAAATAATACAGAAATACATGAATCATGAACGCTGGCATCAGTGATGTGCTTTCAGGTCTGAAAAATAAACTGGAAATGCAACTAAGGCTGGATTTCACACTTAGAACGTTGAAGTTCTTAAGGCGTCCTCAAGCTATAGTGCAATTTAAATGATATGTGTTTGACACATTCAAAGTACCTGTCATAAACGGTTGGTTTGTTTTTAAAAATGTAATGACACTCATTAATGTATATTCTGTTATTGCCAGTATGGTTCATCACACCCTTGCTTTTCTTGCCCTGTGTTTCTATGGCATTTATGACTAGGACATTGTTGCAAACACCAGTTAATATCCACGTAAGCCACGTAATAATTATTTGAACATTTTGTTGTAGTCATAGACTATATGGAGCAACTTTCCTTCTCAGATGTGGTCCTTGTATGAGTAACTGGGATGAAAAAGCCCAACATGAATATAATGCAGATGATGCAATTTTAGCCAGTAGAGTCTTTTAGAAATAGGGATACATAGCCATGTTTTCATTCAATTATCATCCAAATTTTGAGTGAACCTTTAAATGTAAAAAAAAAGAAAATTGGATTTATATGGATGCAAATTAACCAGAATAATATAGTAATACCTTGATATTACACTTGGCTGTAGTAAAAAGGAAGTAGAGACAGTAAGCTAGTGTGGACCACAGGTCAGTAATGGCCTGAAGTTTTACTGAATATGTTGCAATAGGGCTAGTTGTACTTCACCTTGTCAGCTAGTATTAGCTATGGTACATGCCATCTGGAAACCTTGAGAATGAGGTACAATTTAAACACTTGAATTTAGGATGCTGGCAGCAGAAACGGCTGATCAGTCATGTGAACTAAATGTGCGCTATGCCCAAAATTATTGGAAAAATGTGCTTCCCTCTCCTCTTTAGCGCATCTATTCTTCTTTGAAAGCCCAAAGCCATAAATCTGTTTTTGGGAAGTTTTGTGAAATTGAAGTTGGTTTATGCTTTTCAAAATTATGTCATTTTTAGCTTACATGCTCGTCCACCTAATATTAATGTGGAAAGAATTTATGCACCGGACACCTAGGAAAATTTGAATCTATAAAGACAAATCTATGCAGAAAAACACAGAAAAACCCATCCCAGCAGGAGCAATAGCTCCTACTGGTAAGGGTTTGCAAACGCAAACATCTAGAGACATCTTGAGATTATGCCCATAAATATCACCACCGTCAACAGATTGTAGAAAAAACCCTGGAACCAAAGGACTGTTGATCTTGGAAGGCACAAAAAGACTTTGAAAAAGTTGTAAACTACTTCCTCATGTAGTGTGGTGTCGGTAGCTTGCAGTTTGTGCTGTACCCCCCCAGAGTTGGCCAGAAATGAGTAAAAGCTGCACAGAGTATAAATGCTGCAGACGTTGTGACAGGCAGCTCATCTTCCATGCAGATTGTACGTACGGCAAATATAACCCAAACCTTAGTCAGTGGATGTGTTTTTATCAATGTTTTTTAATTCCCATTTTGAAGTATTGCATTAAAAGTGCTTGATAAAAACAGCAAAATTTGGGCGTGCAGGTGGCGCAGTGGTAGCGCACCCAACCCATGTACAGAGGCCTTAGTCCTCGACGCAGACGACCCAGGTTCGATTCTGGCTTGTGGTCCTTTCCTACGTGTCTCTCCCCCTCTCTCATACCCCCTTTCCTGTCAGCCTACTGTCTGAAAACAAGCCACTAGTGCTGTAAAAACTCTACTAGCGGTGGCTCCCTTCCTAATGCTGCCCTGGGTAATTGCTGATATAGATTTTTTTTTTTTTGCCCCCATTAAGTGACACAAATGACTGGATACATTTGGCTAAATAGATAATGAAGGTCTTCTTTTTCTAGTTTTCTAGTTGTGTGCTTTGGTTGGTTACATATCAATACAATTTCTGATTTCCCAAATGGAACAGGTTTTGGTATGTCATTTGTGAGAGAGGAGGTACAATGAATGCAGACCATGGAACTACAATTTAGGACATCCATTAGCTTTATATTGCATGATAATTTTTAGTGAATAGATTTAATTTCTGTCACAGTTGAAAGATGGGAAGTCAATTTAGGCAAACAAGTTCAGTTTTAAATTTAAAACCTCATAGAATTGACTTTGCTGCAGTTTCTGATCCTGAGCATGCACAAGGCGACAGTGAACATCCACCATGGCTTCCTGAAAGACATCTTTGTCTGCTGATAACTGAGGAATGTCCCCCAGTTTTATTCCACCCTCAGCCCTCAACTCCTGAATATTCATCCGCACCCCTCAGTTTAGCAGGACAATAAACAAGGCACCGAGGAGCTGAATGCCTGTCTCAAGGAGGAGGGCAGAGAGGGGGGGGGTAAATCCCAGGAAATCTGGGGGGCAAACAGCCCGTTCACATAGCAACAAGTCCTGCCTCTGCTCTCTGTATGAGCAGACTGAGAAGGCTGGAAGTTTTTTTTCCCCTTCCTCCTTTCTTTTCTTTTCTTTTTTTGTTGCGTTTATCGGTTTATGTTGGAAAGACATGAGACAAGAGTTTACTGGGGAGGGCAGGTATCCGGAGCAGCCAGCCAAAAGTTTCAAGTGGACGATCGGGATTTAAGCGTCGGGACGGGATTATAATCTGAACATGTCTCCAGCAATCATGGATGTAAGGAGAAACAAGGAGGTAAAAGAAACAACCGATGTTTAACCCGCAACTCACGAGCTGCTGCAGGAAGTTTGACACAGCGGAGTGAAAAACAAAGAATGTTTTTAATTACTTAAAAGATGTGGGAAAGGTGTTTTAAAGAGTTTGGTATGGTATCGTTAAAATTGTTCTCATGTGACCATATTTGGTCATCGACTTGTTAGAGTAAAACTGTCTGAGCAGAAAACATCTTTCTACATTCAGATGACCCTTTGAATGGAGAAAGAAACGTCCCAGCGGATACAAGCGGCCGTAATTAGACCGAGCTATTATCGCATAAACACCACAAACGTCAAAGCAACAGATAAAGAAAAAAATAGAAAGGAGCAGGACTCTTCTGAACCTTTTTCATGTTGGTGTTCAAACTTTTTGGAGGATTGAACTGGAAAATCACAAGATATTTACATCTTGGCTCTGCGTTTTGCTTTGTTTGATAAGATATAGGCGTGGATGAAGCCATTGATATTTCCAAACAGAGCCCGTTAGGTTGGGTTTGGGTCAGCATAGCTGCTGAGAGGTTAAACGGATTTTAGAAAACTAAGAAAAATACAGGATATAACATGATGCAGATGCAACAATTTAAAGAAAATACAAACTACTAATCTTTTATAATGAAAAAATAACATGTTTAATATACGTGTTTAAATTTTAGTAAAACATAAACATGTAAAGTTTAGCTTTGGTTTTCAAATATTCTAATTGTGCAGAGTATTGCCTTTCTTTTTCTTTTACCAAATGTACTCTACTGTATTCTACTGTTTACAAATCTGGTATACCTAAGTGTATATGTGTTTTTCTGAGGAAATTTCAGATATAGAAGATGAATGGATGGATATTTAGGTATTTACAGTATTTCTTAGAAACTTAGCTTGTTACCTAATTCTGTATAGGCTATGTTGGCTTTGTGTTAAAGGATACATGTATTCCAAGGCTGGACAATTAATTGCATTTGCACTATAATAGCAATTTAGCAAAATGCAGTTCTAAAATCGCAGAGGCACTCGATTCTAGTCAGATTACATTTAACAGGAGTACGGCACAACATTTCTTCCTCCAGTCATTTCGGTGGCGGTAATAAACTTAAAGCGGATTTGTTGCCACACAGAAATAAAAAAAAAGTTGCAGTTTGCCTGCAGATCCATGCATGATAATAGAAGAACATTTTCACACAAAGATTACAGTAAAAGTTACAGTAAAGTGCTACAACAATGGACAAGCAAGTTTTCAAGGTAATAAAAAACATTGAAACCATTTTGTGAAGCACCTACAAGTTTGTATTTAGCTGCAATATTGGTTTAGAATAAGAGCAATTCTGATTTTTGGCTAAATCATCCAGCCATAATGAATACCATTTACATTTACTTAAAAGTAGAATAAAATAGGATCATGACTTAATTGGAAGATTAATCTTCTTTAAATTGTAAAGTTGTGGGTGTAATTGCACCCTCCTTCCTTGTCGCATGGCAGTGTGTCTCTGGGCAAAGCTGGAAACTCAGTTAGCCTACCAATGTTTGCATCAGGGTATGAATGTGTTAGCGAGTCAAACAAGATACAGAAGCCCTTTTAGTGGTCATCATGCCTTGAATCATCCGTCCGTCTGTTGTTTTGGTCTCTTTATCGTCACTCAGGCCACTTACTGAGGCGCTCCAAAACCTTAATGTTTCTTCCAGTCTGATGAAATATGTTGTTTGAAATCAAAAGAATAATTAAGGCTCAGTTCTGTTGGGTGTCCAAATACTTTTGAGTATAATTATGGATATAATTGAGTATAATTACAGTGATTTGTCATAATAAATCAGTGTTTGCAAAATAAAGTAGATGGACAATGATTTTTTCAAAAACTTTTGCATTTGTCCTGAAGAGTCATTGGGTGGTTATTGGTTTTCCAAGGTTTTAATAAGTTACTCTTTTAAAACCTCAAAATGTTTCCATTATACTTCTTTCCGCATTTTAATCTTAACGTAATTAGGCCAGAGAAATTCTTGGAATGACCTGAGTTTTCTCAGATTGATGCACACTGCAGGTCACCTGGATGAAAGTAAATCCCTTCAGTTTTCCCTCATTTACCAGGTAAAGCAATCTGTTCTGGGGTGAAAAATACAGACAGTCTTTTGGACAGATGTTAATCTATTAACATGACTGCCTGATGTAATCAATTACATCATGTTACACAGTGTAATTTAAAACTTTCCTCCTAATATTTGTGTTACCATGGTATCCTACTGAAGGTTATGGGCCCATGTCTTCACGTGACTCTTCATTAAAGTTCTAGTTGTTGATTTATTTTTCCAACATGTCTAAATATATATTGTATTATAGTGTGTTGACATTTGAAGTAATATAGTGTTTCTTTTCCTTCTTCTAAGATTCTTGTGTCCGTCTGAGCATCCTGTCTCTTGAGCTTGAGTTTTCCTAGCAGATAACAGCCGTAACCCATATGATCTTATCTTCTAACACAAACCGTATGGCTTGGACTGCTCTTCCTCCTCCTGAAACCCCCTCTCCATTGTGCAGGTCAAACAATGACCTTTCCCTGTCGCAGGACTGTCAACACAGAACCACTGAGAAACTTCCTTTCCATTCCCTTCTTCTTGCGAAGAGTAATTGTTCAGCATCAACCAACATTTTACAGTAAAAGCTTTCTTTAACCTTGACAGATAGTCTTGATATAATTCGCTGAACTGCTGGAGAAAACTCAAACACTCCCCTCCCCATTAATACTTGAAGGATCTTCAGTCACGTACCCATTTAGAAACGACGAGCACTTCTTTTACAAATGGCTCTCGTAGATTTTGTTACGCCTCTGTGCAAATCACAAGACTTTCTCTTTAAGCTTTATCCCTGCATTCATTCGATTTATTTATTTTTTTCTACCACAGAGAGAAAGCCTCCTTTCAAAACAAGAAGAAAGGATACCTCCACATTAGATAAAGCACTTATATAAGGGCTGGGGCAACTCACTCACATGCCATAAAGTCACACAGTCAATTTCACATCTGTAATTCTGTTTTAAAGCAACGTTTCTCACTTCTGAAGTAGATAACAGAACAGAGTTGTCTGACTTGGACTAACCCAGCTGTGTGTTGCTGTTGGTCACTGTGTTAAAGCCCTGAAATGACAGGGGACTAAATGTAAGCTGTCACTTTCCTCTACAATAATATGTTTCAGGTCTTTTTGTTGCTAAGTTCATGCCTGTTAACAGCATCTGTATGATATTTCTGCTTCTATGTTTCAGAAGCTTTAAGTTCACTGAGAAAACAAGACAACGATACAGCAATGTTTTTCAGTCTCAGTAGGAAGCACCTTAAACGGTCTATGATCTACCTGTGCTTCATGGATTACTGCTATCCCATGTAGTAATTGTTTACTACATCTTCACCAGATACCTTTAAACCATTCAAAATGCCATTTTTTTTAATAAACACAAAGATTTTTATTTTTGTTTTCTCGTGTTGGAGCCTGTTAATGCTCAGAATAAATGGCATCAGACCTAGATTTTACAAACGCTTTTATAGAGAATTGTGAAACATTCAGCCTTGATAAATAGTTGGCAGCTTTGTGTCAGAGGATCATTTTTATCTCATCATAAATCAACTTACCTCACCTGAACTCTACAGGTGAAGTTTTTAAACAAACAACAGAAAAACGTTTAAGTCATAAAAAAAGTCATGTTTACGATCTTGTTAGCTCCATCCTGGCAACCAAGAGAGAACTTGATCTACATGACATTAGAATATACAAAACAAGTCCTCAAGGTTTTAGTTTAACAAACTAGCTTAATGTTTTTTTTTCTTTCAAGCATGATTAAAACTACTAAAATGGCGGACTTCTGTCAGTTCTAAAATAAACTGTTCCAGCTGATGCTAAGGTTTGATGATTGCAGGATGTGTTTTAGTATTTATTACTGTAATCAAGGTGATGATAAAAGGTTCTTAGGAACTATTTTATTTCTTCATACAGCTGAAGCCTTACAAACACAATACGACAGGTAAAGATGCAATTATCTCATCATTAGACAGACTTCTTAGTTCAACCTAGCAGCTCTTAATAAAGCCATTGAGTAATTTATATTTTATTTCTATCATTTTCATCTTTATCTTCAACCTTTTCTGGGAAGAAACATCCTCTGATCCATGTGGATGTAGCTTAGCTATCTGTAAAGAGACAGAGGGGCAACAAAAGTTGGATTCCAACTGTCCTGCATTGTAAAAAAAAATAAATCTGTAAACAGACAGAAACGGTCCTGGTAATTTCCTGCCAGGACCTTTACTGTTTTTTTCTTCTTTTTTGTTTCACAGATTTTTCTGTTAAAAGAAATCCGTAAAAATAAACAAACAAAGAAAACGTATGATTCTTTTTTCAGAATATTTTTCTCTAAATGTTTCTCTGATGGAAATTAAACTGAAATGCTGCCCATTGTCATCAGTGGAGTTGTCAGAAACTCTTACCTAAACGGTTCTGATAAAAACAGTTGAAGGATCCATAAAAACAAATTATGAAAAATTCTTAAAATAAATACAATCCTTTATACAGTGAATTTACAGATATTTCCTAAAGTATTTATTAAGAAACAACATCCAGTGTCTAATTTCATTCAGGGTTCATTTCAATATTTACAAAGTAATCTTGCACAAACAAGAATAGGGAAAAAAAATCATAATGTCGACAGGGCGGAAGACAAGAAGTATCTCTTATTTAATTTTCACAGAATTGGCAGCCCTTCTGGTTTAAGCAGGGACATGTGGTTTTGGGCCCCATTTGTGTATCAGCTCATGGGGTCTAGAGAAGAGAAAACCTCTCTGGTGGTCCACTCTTTGCTTTAGTTTACCATTTTTAAACTCCCACGTTAAGATAGTGGTAAACAAAAGCACAAAGTCCAGACTCCTGTGTCAGAGGTCGTTTCTGTGACACATTTATTTTTTTTTTAAACTCTACTGCTGGGGCTCAAAGGGATGTAACTCTAGTTTTCCGCGTGCCTGCCTCTGCAGCTGTGCATGCTCATATCTGGGTTACACTGAAAGCCTGCTTTTCTTTTCCACATGGAGAAAATATGCTGTGATTAACCTAAAAATGAGGGGAAGATGAACTGAGTTACTTTGTGGCATCATGACAGACCATGAGGTGGTATAATTACGGCTGCAGCAGCTGCTGTTAGCAGCGACCTTGGTTGTTTTCTTTAAAGCAGAAACCAGGAGATTAATTTACAGCCGAAACTGCTCTCTGACTCTGCCAGCCCAATTAGGAAAAAAAACTCTGATTTCTTATCACTTTAGGTGGACATATTAAGTTAGGAAGAATACTAAAGGCTGAAGGTTTAGTTAAAAAAAAAACGAAAACAAAAAGGACTACCACTGCTCTGTTCATTGTATTCAGCTGCACCAGTCAGTGATTCATTTAATAACCAGGAACAACATTGTTCTTTTTAAAAGCTACAGAGGCGCTTGTGTGGTTCAATGCCGGTGCCCCTGTGTTCTCCTCTGCCAGAGATTTCTGACGTCTGCAGAGAGTTGAGAATTTGCAGGGATTTTTACTCCTCCTTTCTTTTGTGGCTGCCTTTGAGCTCTGCGGTGGTTTTTAAAAACCTCAAAGTCAGGTTGCTGATCAGCAGAAATGGATGTGCAGGTCCACCAGTAAAAGTCAAATATAGGGAAAAAAAGGAAACTTCATTATAAGGATGCTATTGTGTCTAATTCTGCTGCATGTTTCGGGTTTCAAACACTCCTAACTGGAAAGCTCAGATGAATGACGTTGATGAGACTCTGCTTAATGTAAAAATGACATTAGTTTGTTTTATATAGTCTACAGTTATGATGAAGCCAGATAGTGATTATGTGCAAACCTGCGTATTGTCTGAATGACATCAAAGCTATTGGCACGAACTCCAGATGTCTGTGTCCTTCTCTCACCTTCTAAACACATTCTTTAATATTACGGGTGCAGCAGCTCTCTGATGGATGGGGCAAATATTAGCACATTCCTATGTGAGGTGGACTGTGTATCTGATGATCTGTCAAATGTGACTGGGCCAAGGACATGTGGACTGCCTTTAGAAGATATTTAACCAAACAGTCTCTCTCAGAGACACATGCTGATAAAAATACTTACTTTTTAACAAGCGCTGCTTCTCAAGGACAAACCAACACAAAGAGTTCCTTTATTCCAGGCAGCAGCCTTATAAAACCACTGTCATACTTCCTTATTTCATTCATTTTAGTCTTTTTTTTGTGCGTTACTTTTACAGTACAAGTGTTTAGGAGGTTTTTTTTGGCTAATTAGTTAGTCTAAGCCTGAGTGGCTCACAAAGTTTGCTGCAAAGTTGTTTTCTGAACCCAAAAATATAGTTTTGAGAAAAGTCAGTGACTAGATAGCATAACATTTCTAAGGAATTACAGGCCATTAGATGAATAATCCCAGGAGATTAGCCTGGATCCTTTCTATTTTCTAACAAATAAAGATTTTCAGTTTAATTTAAGGTCCTGATGTTTGTTGTAGTGATTTCCTTTTTGTAAGGACTAAATCTATGGGTCAGTCGGAGATCAGTTTTACTCTGATCATCTAGGATTTGTGATTGGCAGTTTAAACAGAGAAAAATCAAATGTTTTTAAAAAAAAAATCTTATTAATAAATTGTTGTTCATCCTATAAATACTTTAACCAACTGTCTTCATTCTTGATACTTTAACTCAGATGAAAGGTAAAAAGTTTAGGAACAGATGGAGAAAATATTGTAACTTTTTTTTCAGATTCAAATCTATCTGAAACAAGAACCTTTCATCAAATTCCTTTATGGGTGGTAGAATAAATACATTATAGATGATCAAAATCAGAGCCAGGAAGAAAAAAAAACATGAAAAGAATGCAGACTGACAGATCTGTTCTGGACAGCAAAAGCCTGATTGCTGCAATTTGTTTGATTTTTATTATCAGTACAGCATTGCTTTTATAAAGTTGCTGACAGGAAAGTATGTTGGGTTGAAGGAGATCCTAAATGTAGATAGTTGAGGCAAGGTAAAAAAAAAAAATAATGAGGAAATCAGAATGACCTTACAAAGAACTTGATAATGAACGCAGAACTCTTCAACTACAGGTCGCCCTTGTGTGAGTAACCAAAGACTCCTGGATAGGTTGAAACATTTTCAGAAAAGCTGAACAGAAGCCCTGTTGCCTCAGATTTAAGCTTGTTTTGTGAGAGACAGGAGATCTATCATTTCGTATGACCTAGTCCATAATGAATAAACTAAAAGACAGCAATAGAGGAACACAAAGAAAAAGTAAGAAACCAAGTGACTTGATTGTAAAGAAACGAGCAACTATTGAAACCCTTAAAATGACCAGAGTTATTGGCTCTCTGGTTCAGATTCTGTGGCCTTTTACTTTTTTCTGTTATCTGTTATCTCAGCGGTTCCCAACTCTAAACCACTGTCAGCTTGTTAGCAGACTGGTAGTGACAGAGTTGGCTGCTTGTAAGTCTGTTTTTTCACAACCACAAAACAATTGGTGAGAATATGTCCAACCAAACCAGTTTTCACACTGAAACGTTTTTACTCGATGACGTATTTGGTTGCTCAAATATCAGCTTTTCCAGAGTAACCTGGCAATTCACCATGTGCGAGTCAGCAGCTGTAGGAGTAGAGCAAGTGATTAGTAATGGGAAATTCTCACAGGAAAGGATTGAACTTAAGAGCCCCGAATAAAGTATAACTCTTTGTTTATCTCCACTGGCACAATGCATCAGGAAGAGCAGCAGGAACTCTTTCAAAGAAGCCTTGTTGTGCCTTGGTACCAAAAAGAAAGCCATGTCTTAACAAAAGCACAGAGCAGATACATGTCCCTTCCCTCTTCTAACATGGTCTCCTGTGTAGGTCTCTGGTACTAATAGACAATCTTCTTGGTGTATTTAGAAGAAAAAAATAATTGTGAAAGGGGCGACTGAGGAAAGAAAAACATAGGAAGTTTTCTCTTTGGGGAAGACCTGCACTTGACAGAACAGACCAACATGGTGGACCTTCCTTGGCTTGGCATTAAGATGAAGTCGGTTATGCATTTGCACATGAAGCAATGAGATATTTAAGGGTAGAATGTGATGTTCAGCAATAAGAAGCATTCTTAGTTTTATTTTTTACCATGTAATGTAGTTTTAGCCTGTTGTTGAAAAGCTCAACTTTGGCTTGGTTATCAGAGGAGCAACTTTCTCTTAAATCTGGTTGAATGAACTTTAAAGGTACTCTGGAGGTTTCTCAGTAGGGTTTGTTTACAGCCGGTGATTTTGTGTAGGAAGATGGTATCAGCCTCAGGAAGTCAGTTGGCTAACGCCTTGGTGTTTACACTGCAGGGTCCATTTTGGGGCTGTGTGACCCAATTCTCGTCATCTTACGGCTTTTGTCTGTGAAAGAAAACAGACAAGTTTAATTGCTACACAAAAAAGTGACATTCAAATGAGTGAAAATAACTCTGATTAACAGCTTTTATTTAAAAAAAGTTGCATTTCTTTTCTATACTAATGGTTTTATAATAGAAGCTTGATTTCTTTTAAAAGGTTTGGATATAACATTTATTTTAAACTTATTTTTTGTCTGGCCGTACCTAATGAAATCCATAACCATCTGCATATAGATGTATTAAGTATATTTCGTGAACTGCTGATGATACACCCAAATTTTCTAAAACCAATGTTTTCTGCAAAAGGTTTTTTTTTGAGTGTTTGACTCTATAACACTAACCGTGATCCCTGTTCATTGATATAACTGTTGCAGTATGCTGGAGTTGTCTTTTAATTAAATGCACACGGTTCAAAGTTTCTGTTGTATCTGGAGAAACTGAAGCGCTGGAGGTTTGTGGGCTGCACAGAACAACCCCAGTCCTTGTGTTCTAATGAAAAAATGATGCATGTTGTGCCCTTCCAGCTCAGTCCACAGTCACAGGAAATAGCTGACAGCAGGAATGCTCATTCTCTCTCCTCATCTGTCTCTTTAGGAATCAGCTTCAGTCCTGGTTGGCTTGCTCCTTCATACAACAACTTCCTGTAAACAAGACCTACTCCCAAGCAGCCTCCTATCCTCCACCTTCGAACTCTAGGGGTCTCGGTTTGACCCCCTTTTGCATCAGAACAATCACTTTGAGCCCACGTATAAAATGGGCCAATTTGTGTCTTTCAGGAGCATTGGCCTTCAGTTTGAGGGGAGACTTTAAGTAACGTTTGGTGTGACGTGAGATAGGGTCCAGGAAATGTTTCCTGTAAGGAACATGCCTTTACATTGTTTATGGTTTGTTTGTTCTAAGCACCAGTCAAACAGAGAATGTTGGGCTGCAGGAAAACAATTGACAGATAGTTGACAAGAGAAAAATGGACATTAATGAAGTTATTTTGTTCTGTGGTTTACTAGCTTAAATGTACATCCTAAACAAATATTGCTCTGATGATATATGAAAGGTTATCTTATTGCAGATTTGGCTGTACTGTGATTATCGTTTTGAATGCAACCAGATGTTAAAATGAGGAACAAATGTGTGGCACTTTCAGTTCTTTCAAGAAGAACTGATAACAAACCCAACCTTAACAAGCTTTTATCCAGCTTATTAACTTTTTTACTTTAGAAGTTAATCAATAATCTATGCAGGGACCGCTGACCTTAATTGGAGCTAAAGAAAAGACAAAAACTTTTCAAAACAAGTCCAATAGGGCCAATTGAGTTCATTCATGGTACACATGCTTTAAATTTACCATTTACTTCAAAATAACCACCTACAAAAAATATATATAAATGTTTTATTCAAAATTAAAATCATATATGTGTGTATGCATGTGTTTTATGTTTTTTTTTTCATTTACAATTCATTTAGAATGCACAATTTTTTAAATTCCTAACCTTTTTTCTCTTAAAAATGTCAATTTATTCAAAATATCCCATCTCAGACTTATGGACAAAATAAATGATTAATCAATTGCTGAACAAATCAATAGCCTTAGCCACAAAATAAAAATAAAAACAGCCATGATGATAACAGTTCAACATGATATCATTTTTTAAATGATTTTATTAAAGATTGTTTCTTCTTGTTTAGTTATTTGATTTTTCAAATCATTTATTTTTATTTTTTAATACATAAATGTTAAATGCTGCTTATTTGTGCTCCTGTAAGAAGTGCTGTTTATGAAATTTAGCTTTTTTTCATTAAAATTTAAGTAGATTAAAAACTTGTCAACTTTGTATGGAAACTAGGAATTTTGTTTATTTCTGGTTAATTAAAATATTTTTCCCAATCCTACCTAATTTATGGTTAAATCCTTCAAGGTTAAAGCCTTCAACCATAAATCTGAAAATATATCATTTGAGTCATTTCTTAGATCCATTTGTTATTTTTTGCCAAATCTTTTGCTTAGCTGTTTTACACAAGGATGATACTTTGTCCTGCTTTGTTAGCATCAGCATCACACATTCTCTGCTTTTTAATGTTTTTTATCTGAGCAGCCCAGAAGAAAGGCTTGAAAGCTAAATTTGTTAATAATTTAATGAAGTGGAGGCTGATGCATAAACTAAAAAAAACAGTCTGAATAAATAATAAGCTGCTATTGTAAACTCGTCCTGTGTTTATGTATTTCAACATGTGCAGATTCTAGATTTCACTGAAAAGCTGGTGAATAATTTTAGCTGGGGTGGAAAATGTCTTGTAATCTATGTTTTTCATTTCGATAATAAATGCTTTTGGTACTTCTTTTATAAAACCCACCTGCCCCCCTTGGGCCTCAACTTTAACCTGTGGTTCTAAGGTGTAGACTTTTTCCATGTACAGCTTAAATCATCTCTTTGTAATGTTTCAGTCATCTCCCAATGTCATAGAAATCTGAGTTCTGCGGGTTCAGGGGGGGATAATGAGTTTGCCTGTTCAGACAGCTGAGACTCTGTTTGGTCCTTAGCCTTGGCTGTGATTCAGAGGAATCTTGATCACCTGGTTTTCTGATGGGAAAGGATTAAAGCTCGTGTTTATCAATCTATCAGAGCTTGTTGCTTCACATTATAGCTATGAATCTCTTCAATACATGTTTTAAAGAACTGAAAGGTTTTACAAGTCTATTTTCGCCAACCTTTACCTGAAAATTGACCCTATCTTGTTCTGTTTGCACGGCAGGTGAGAGGACGGTTTCCAGACAAACATGACTGCCAACAGGAACTCGAAGGCTGTTCCCCGAGCAGGAGGGGGTAAAGCTGTGCAGGACGTCCCCGACAGGTCAGTGACATCAGGCAGTTTGGCTTAATCAACCTGCACTTCCAGTCACCTCACTCTGCCTGCCAGCTCATTCATTTTTTCTTTCCATCAAGGATCAGTTGGCGGATTTTCTTTGTTTTAATATTTTTTTCAACTCCTGGGAAAAATAACCAAAGCTTGTCAATCAAACCATCTGCAAGTGTGATCCTGTTTTGGTGGACAACGGCCCTATCCAACCCTGAAGTGTGAGAGCTGAGCTTGTGTTGGCATGTTGACAGCTTACAGTGTCCTGCTGTCAGGGCAATTATTATTAACAGGTAATTCATTTAAAACCAGCTCAGTCTGCAGATAGTTAGTAAGAAAGCTTTATTGTGGTCTGTAGGGTTATTTATAGATCAGGAAGGTTGCTTATAATCATGTCCCTGTTAGTAAACTAACAGGGAACCTGCTGTGAGGATTGTTATTCAGTTTCATCCAGTGTTGGTGAACATCTGTAAGTGACTGGCTGGTTTCTGTAATGTCTGTGTTTGTGAGTTTGACTTCTGGTACTGTGGATAATGTTTTTAAACCAGCCCTTATTTCTTTATGCTCTTTTTCCTACCAATCAGACTGTCTGTTATAATAGTTTTGATCAGTATTTCTTCTATCTTTCAAGGTGTTGGGTTGTTTTTTTGTTATGTATGACCTTATTTCCTTTCCAATCTGTGCCAGTATAATCCTGATAGTATGTAGTAGGTACATAAAATTAGATTATTATTTTATCTTTTTTTTCCAGTGTTTCTTAACCCAGGTTCTCAAGGCTCACTGTCCAGCATCTTGTAGGTGTTTTCCCTTCTATCCCCCAACTTAGAACTGGTGATTAATAGTGTTCTGCGGTGCTTGATGGCACACTGAGGTGGTACCACTAGCTTTTGAATCTGATGTCACAGCAGTCCTTCAGGATCAGTGATAAGAAACTCTGTGAATTCCTTCCGAAGTTTGTTATCGGTATTGAGTTAAAATTTCAAGCATTGATTTGATTCAGATTAGAATCTATTCTTTTCCGATCTGATCCAGTCTGATCTCAAATTAGATTGTTTATTAAAACACTTCCCATATGCAGTTAACCTATTCTCAATTTTTAACTGTAAGCATATAAATACAGTGCACCTAATCTTTTCATATCAGTTCATTTTTCCTGGTGTTTAAGTATTTTTAACTCCTAAGCCCTAAACCTTAACTCGATACAGTGGGAGGAGTTTTGCTTTGCTTCTGAGGTTCATAACTCTATTTTTTTTTATTTACATAGGCATAGGTGTTATTCACAGAAACATCAGAATCATTGCTAAAAGCTGATGTAAACCATATATCCAAACACAGTTAAAATGACAAGGAGTTGAATCAGAAGGAACAGAAAGTCCACAAATTACTGTCATTGCAAAAATTGCTGTCAGCTGTTTAGCATGTAACTTCTCAGATTCCACAAATATCCCTTTTTTCTCAGTCTATGCATGATTCACTCAATCAGCACAAACAAATATGGGAATAATCACTGCCTTTTGAAAAATCTAATGTAAAGATATTAATATATCTGTGTTTTTCTTATTCAAATACTAAATCCTTTAAAACACAACCATGTTGACTTTTGTTCTGTCCATTTCTACAAGTGGTTGATTGGCCAAATGGGAAATTCTGTCAGATGGCTTAAAATGCCTTTATCTCTTTCCATACTGTGAATAGTTGGACTGATGCAAACATGTTGGATATAACTTTAATCTACATCCTCTAAAGATGAAAATGAGGGTTGATTTTGAGACTTAGACCAATCCAAACTTGTTTTACACTCCCGCATAAAGGTGGTGGTAACTTGAAACAGTGTTTTTTTTAATTATGTGAATTTGTATATCCTGTTAAGTTTTTCTGCACTGGATGTTCAGTAAAAATATTCAAGTTTAAGTCAAACATATTAGTTTCTTTTTGTTTTATTATTGAAACCAGGCATGTTTTGTATAAATAAAATTGGAGGAGGAGATTAGTTTGAAATATTACATTTCGACCCCTGATAAGCCCGGTAGACCAAATGTACTTGGAGGATGCTGATATGTTCCTCTAAAATATGTAGAACCTTAATTTATTCAGGTAGCTCTCACTAAGATTAAATATCTATTTTTAAAGAAAGACCAAGAAAGGAAACAGCTGACAATTCCAAACGATATATTCAATTTTCTCAGCATTTTTTATAAAAAAAAAAAACCACAGAGACTTCATAAACTATTTTTTGTTCTCTGTGATCTTCAGTATTTAAAACGTATATATCAAGTGCAGGATGTTCCGATGGTGTAGTTTAAACCAAAGGGTTTTAGATAACCTTAAAAAGTAATTAGGGAACATGTTTTTGGAACCAAACTAGGTGTTGATCTTGGAAAGCTGCATGAAGTACTAATTCCTCTTACTGATTAAACTTTGCAAAGCCCTTTGAAAAGAGTTGGGTCTCGGTAGTAAACAGATGAAGAAAGGACAAGAAACTGGTGCAGCGTTAACTCCAGTAGTAGCAGTCTTAGCTCAGTGAGCAGGCCTCTGTCTCTGGTCTGGTTAGCAGTGGGATGTGGCTTGTGGTTTATAGCATACCCTGGAAGCCAGAGTTAAGGCCTGGGGCCAGGCCGTGACTGATGTTCAGCTTCCCGAACAGCACTGTACGTGTGGCCAGCCCAGCTGAAACCGACAAGAACTGGGATTATTGGGTTGATCTGAATCACAAGGAACCTGTAAGAGTATATGGAAAAAGGAGAGAAATCAGCACATTTCTTTAAAAATGAGACTAATTGTGTGGTCTTCATTGGCAGCTCACATTTTGTTTTACAGCACTTGATGTGAGTCTTACTAAATGGAGCCATGTTATGACTGAATAAATAAATGTTTGAAAAGAAATCAAGTGGAGATCTATCGGTAGGTCTTTGTGAAATCATTTTTTTAGGCTGAGGTTTCTTCAGTAGAAATCAGTGTAAGTGGAGTATTGTTGAAAGTGTATAAATCTACAGTAAATTTCCTTTAAAGTAGACAAACATGATGTTGCTCATGGGTTCTGAGCATTATTTCTTTAGAGTTAGTGAAGAGTGTTCAGCGCAATTTTTTTTTACTTTGGCTGCTTTTACTTGTAGTAATGGCACACTAACCAGATATTAACTGCCAGATTTAAATTGTCAATTTTTTGTTAATTTTGATATTTTTTCCTAATGTAAAATAGGGAAAAAATAGAGGAATTACAAAATTATCCTTAAATATTCCTGAACTTTAGATAAAGCAAAGCACATCAAAAAATGGCCGCACCTCTTAGTTTAGATGCATTTCTTTCTTTCTTTCTTTCTTTCTTTCTTTCTTTCTTTCTTTCTTTCTTTCTTTCTTTCTTTCTTTCTTTCTT
>JAUZNJ010077487.1:0-24584 GCA_034780135.1 Jordanella pulchra
CTACACTTATTACACATACCATTATCGCTAAAGGAGGCAGAGGAATAACTGAACATCTGACAAAGAGAGCAGGAGAGGAGAGGGAGATTTAGAGAGAGTAGGAAAAGATTTAGGAGAAAGAGGGAGAGAGAGAAGCCATAGCAGTGCTAAGCTAGCGCTAGCCTAGGCTAGCTAGCGCTATCAGAAATAAAAGCTATGTGAATGCAACAAGTGCCCAGTAGAAAAGTGCAGCAGTAGAAGTTGTGTTTAAAAGTGTTTCTGGAGAGTTAGAGTAACTTAGAGATATCACAGAAAAGAGAACTTAGCTCAGATGGAGATAGCCTCAGCAGCACCTCAGAATGCAGGTCAGCAATCCAAACAGCAATCAACAGCAAATCCAAACAAAAGTCTTTAGATTAATGGCCATCAATGACAGAATGACTGTTGAGCTCTCTGTCTGTAGTTAGGGTTTAAAAGTGTAAAACCAGCTCAGGAACTGCTGCTAGTTTATGTCATTCTAGTAGCATTTGCAGTTTCAGACATTTTTCAGCTCAGATGATGGATAATCTAATAATGAGGTGATGCAAAGCACATTGACTGTGTGAATCCATGTGTGTTGTTATGATGCTGTTGCCGTGGAGATTTATTGGATAATCACAGAACTATTTTTTCATGAGAGTTTGACCCCTGCAATCCCTCATGTTTATGAAGGACAGAGTAAAGCTGGTGGAGAGGAGAATAATATTGAGTATTAAAGCAGAAGCAGGAGATTTAGCAGAAGGGAAACAATGAAATAAATGTGGAGGTGAACCAGGAGGCAATGTGTGACCTTTCAGCCATTGGTGTGTGAGTCATGTGACCATAGAGCAAACAGCGTCAGGTCCTGACTTCCTCGTCCATCTCCAGTAATTGTGTTACTCTTCGAGTGTTTCACTGTCCCATGACTGCTAAACGGTGAAATGGACCACTGTCAGCATGAAAAACAAATCATTGTGCTGTCTAAAAACCTCTGGTAAATACAGAGAAATTTATTTGGAACAATAACACTTTACCTGTTTTATTTTTTTGCATATTTATAGGAGTCACTGTGAGGTTTGAAAAAATTTAGATTCAACATTAGTGCTTTTTTGTTTCCGTTCTTGCATTTTTATTTTAAGACCTTAAAACTTGCATGAAAAAAAAAAATGGGCATCAGTTACACCTTAAGCCTGTGTAAAATACCCTGAAGGGAACAGAAAAGTATTTTTATTGCACATAGAAAGCTGTTTTAGTCAGGCAAAGGAATGATGAGGTGAGGAGGGGCCTGCTGGTGTGAGCGTTTGGGCTATAAAAGGCTTTTTCTTTGTGCTCAGCCATTGTCAAACATCCAGAACCACAGCAGAACCTGCAACCTACTCCAACCTGTACTTAAGGACAGAACACAAAGACAGGTAACCAACGTTCTTATCCTTATCTTTTGTGGATTTTCTACCATTCTATAAAATAACTTTACTTTTTTAATTTAAATAAAATGTAAACGGCAACACTAACTTTTTAAGAGTTTATTTATATTGTTGCAAAAGAAGACATTTCCAACTAAAAAATGTAAATTAAAAAAAAAATCTGATTGAAAAAATTGAAAATATAGTAATTCATAGCTAAATAAAAACTTTGCTACAAAATGTTGAAACTAATTATCTACATAACTATATAAAAAGACATGACACAGACAGACTTCAAATCAGGCTAATTCATTACTGCTTTAAGGTCGATAGGATGGCTAAAATACTTCAATTTTCCAGATGACAGATAGTTTAAAAAATAGATTTTTAGGTGATTATTTATTTCTTGCTAGAAGATTGTCACAATTTACATTAACAAATATATTAATAGACGAGAAGGTTTGAGCTCCGCAAGCCTGGTTCAGTTCTAGGTAGCATTCCCAGAGGCCTGATGGAGCCAAAATCAGCTGCTCAAAACAATCACATTCAAGTACAAACAGAAGGCGAATGTCCAGGACAAAAGTCCTGCTCCGCTGTCATTAATATCAAAGAAAAGCAGAAGATCCGATTATGATGTTCACCAAAAAACAAGTACAATTCGACATGGGCTAAAAGGCCACTCAGAACAGAAGTCAAATATTGAAGTAGTCGGATTACAGTTGGTAAATTAAATTTTCTTATAAGCATCCTGTGGTTGGATTGAACAATAATGAAAGTGTTTAGATAAAAAACACCCATAGTTACATCTGTAGAAATACAGGGGAAACTTGCCAGCATGAGAACACAGCTGTGAAATACCAGGGTGGTAGATCCCTGCTGTTTGGATGTCTCTGTCTGCAGAAGGGACCTCACATAGCATGGTATGTGTAAATAACAAGTAAACATCTCAATACATGGGCTTGTTGAAGGATACCTATAATGTTTAACCCAAATTATTACCCAAATGCTGAGTTATTTAAGCTCCCAATTGGTGTAAGTGTGTGTTTGATAAGGAGAAGGTGGAAGAGCTGAGGACGAGAGCAAAACAGGGAGGCTGAGGGAAGGTAAAGCAGAGGGACCTAAACTGAAAACAAAGAGAAATAATAACAATGGGAAGAAAAGAATAATAGAAACAAGAAAGGTTAATCCAAATCCACAGAAACAAGCACAAAAATAACAAAGAAAACAGGGAAAGGAATGAACTGATGGGGAAAATCCCAATAACGATGATAAACAGCTGACAAAGGTGACATTATAAACAAAGATAAATGCAAACCAAACATTTTCATCCAGTCTATGTAAACACCTGGTTTCAGTAAATTTTTGTTGAAATTAAATTAACTGTAAAATATCAGATGACATTTTACTTTTAAAAGCAAAGGACATAAAAGCAGCTAATGAGTTTTGAGTTTGATTGTTTTTCTTTTTTCAATCCGTCCTGCTTGTGCAATTAGATTCAAACAAACATAAAACACTTGTGTTTTCTTCTCTCGATCAAGTATCTTAAGTTTAATATTTCACCAAAAAGATATAATAAATGTCTGCTTGTGAAAATAGAAAAAAACAGTACTTTAATAATGAACTTTTAAAAAGAGCAACTGTGTTTAGGTTATAGAACTAACAAATGTTCAAAAATGGAGCTTTAAATCTAAATCAGAAGGTTTGGTAGTTTTAACCTATCAAATAATTTTTTGTTGGGGGGGATATGACATCTGTTGCTACCCCCTGACCAGCCGGGGCTTTTTATGGTTAAATTATTGCCGCTCTGCTCTATGAAGCTGCAGTTAAATATTCTGCACGAATTAAAAATGCTTTCAAAAATATCCCTTGCTTCCAGCTACTTCACTGACTTTTTTTCTGCTAGAAGTTGAAAAAGGTAAACTGAACCCAGCTTTGTTCTGACAGGCAGCATGGACGTAAGTAGCACCTCAAATTCTCAGATCTCCACGCTGGTAAGAATGATACTTTTTCCCCTGTGAATATAAATGCTGAAATGTTTGCTTACTTTTGCATCTGCAAGTTGGTTTCCTCCATCCTGTCCACTCTGTCTCTTCCACGTATCTCCCTGCTGGCTCCTGACGCCCCTCTCTCACCATCCTCCCCCTCTCCTCCACCTCAGCATGCTGATGCTCTGTGTGGCAGCTGCCCTTCCTCTGGTCCCGCCCCACAGGCTGGCAGCCTTTGGCCCAACTTGCCGCCATCCGGAGCTGGATTCCCTGCATGGCCTGGACAGCCCACCCAGCCTGCGCCATGCTGGACTGGCCAACCAAACACGGCCTGCTGGCCTGCTTCACAACCGGCACCAGTTTCTGTTCCAGCTCCGATTTCAGTTTCGGCACCAAGTCAAATTATAACACCACCAGCGCCAGCCGCGGTGCCTGTACAGGCTCCAGCAGTTCAGCAGCCCTGTCAGCCATGCTGGCCAGCCCCTCAGTACCAGCCGACTCAGCAACCGGCGGTCATTCAAACTCAGGTTCCTGCTGTAGCTCCTGCTGTCGCCCCTGCACCCACCATTCATCAAAGTGTACCAGGATGGCCAGCTCACCCTGGTTGGCCTTATAACCCGGGACAGTCAGGATGGCCTGGACAGAACCCATCTATGCTGCCGCCACACTGGCTTCCCCCCACATCCGGACCTATGGTCAGTACACACAAAGGACCCAAAGCTGTATCTGCAACACAATGGTGTTGCTGTGCCTTCGTTAAGGTCTATGTTGCCTCTCTCTCTCCATGCAGAGCGTGCCATACAACTTAAACCTGGCCCGTGGAGTGTATGACAAAATGATGATGACGATCCTGGGTCACATCAAACCTAGCGCTAAAATGTGAGCCTAACTCTGATACACAGAGCCTTAAAGATGCATTCACAGCTCTTGAACCTTCTAACATGTCATTTTATTGGGATTTTATTGGACAGACCAACACAACCACCCGAAGATGTCCATGGACAGCCGCGGTTCTAGACCATATTTAGTAGATGGCCCAGGGTGGGGCCAGCGTGTTTTCATGGAAAAGTATCAACCAGAAAACAGGGCAAAAGTGAAATTTCTCTGTCCTTTGGTCTATTGATCTTTCTATTTTTAGGCTCTAGTGGCCTTTATTTTGTGTTAATTTTGAAAGTAGACAGACAGGAAACAGGACTAGAGAGACTTGAAGAGATACAGCAAAGGTCATCAGGCCGGGATTCAGACCAGTGACGGCCGCGTCGAGGACTAAAGCCTCTATGTCTGTAAAGTGCCTTGAGATGACGTGTTGTGAATTGGTACTGTAGAAATGAAAATAGAAAATTTGAATTTAAAATATGGGTTGTGCACTTAACTTCAGCGCCGCACCTGTCATTTAGTTTATCTAAACTTTTATGAAGTTCCAACTGAAAATTGGTACTTTGGTTTAAAAATGTTCATATTATTTACCTAAAAGTAAAACTAAAATCCCTTACTATGAAGAAAAAAGGCAACTGAAATGATCAATTGCTAAATAAATCTATCCTAAAAGATCAAATAAAGCTATTCTTTGAAATATTAGGTAAGCTTACATTTTTTACCAATTGTAAATTAAAAATATAAGTTTCAATCAAATCAGAATTATAACTTTAATAAAAGTGATACAATCAGCTGTTACAAATGAGAATATATATATATATTTATATATTTTTAAATGGTTCAAATAACTTAAGTAAAACGGATTTGTAAAGAAAAAATCAGTTACTATGTCTGTTCCAGTTTATCATTGTTAGAATTTTCTTTTAGTATAATGTCTTCAGTAAAGTGGCCATAACAGGCCCCTGTTGGCCCCTGTCTAGAACCGCCCATGTCCATGGATGTGTCACTCAAGGCTGTTTAAGGCTGACCAGTCGGCCCTGAGAACAATTACCAATTTGATCAGCCATAAGTGTTTTTTTGTTTTTTTTTTCGTTCGGTCATAAATAGATTTCTTCATGTCGTTTCATCTTTGCACTCTTAAATGAGCAATAAGTAATAAATCAGAGCAGCACTCCTCTATCCTTTGAAGAGTGCGTCAAAAGAGACGAGGATGTAGCGCAGCTAAGTTAAAGACATTGACTGAAGACCATTCAGCCACAACTGGTGTTCAAATACTTTTACAGGATGCCGAGGCTTCTTGGGTACTGCTGAGACTATTTCTGGTCTGCTTCTCTGCCTGACTTCCATGTTTGCAGCCTAATGCTCTTTTTACCAACATAAAATACCAAATGCTGTACTTTGTTTTAGCAACACTGGAGACTCTCATATGATTGGCTCAGAAACCAGGGAGTAAACATTGGCTACACACTAAGACACTGTTAATAAGGACTGATTGTTTATAGGGAAGGTTATTTTCATCCCAGGTAACAAATAAGGATGATTTGGTTAATTTTACAGTAAATTTATCACCTATTGCTCCTTTAAATCCTAGTTTTGCATTGCTTATGGTCAATTCAAAACATTGTTTTAATAAATTTAACAAAACCTTTTGTTACTAGCATCTCCTTCTTAACACTTCAGCTCATCTTTTAGTTACTTATGTTTACTTTTCTAATTTAGAGTAAGGCCACTTAAACAATGTATTAATTCAACTAATATATTAACTAGTTTTTCAAAACAACAATATTGAATCATATTCAAAGAACACTTCGCTTCTCTCAAACTGTTTTTTGCACTTAGGAAAGTAAAAAAGAAATAAATGCCTACACCAGGATAAGTTGGAGGGGGGTGCACTCTCCATATCCTTTATTTCTAAAATCAATAATTGTTCTTCTTCAACTTTATGCACCACTATGTGTTGATCAGTCACATGAAATCCCAACTTAAAACCTAAAGGCATTTGCGGTTGACATGACACCAGATGACATGTATGATAGTGAGCACAGAAAATAAAAGGATAGATACAATATCTGTAGTCTGGTTTCCCTCAGGTTCACAGTGAACTTCCTGAGAGGCAATGACATCGCCTTTCACATCAACCCACGCTTTAACGAGGGGGGCAAGCAAGTGGTGGTCCGGAACAGCAAAGTGGGGGATCGCTGGGGCCCAGAAGAGAGAGACCTTAAGGGACCCTTCCCTTTTGCTGCTGGGAGCCCTTTTGAGGTAAGAAAACAAGTAAGACTGACAGTTGGATTTAAGACCTAAGTGAAATACATTAGATGACTGTCGATTCTGTGAAATGATTACTATTTGTTCAATTTAAACCAAGCTACATAACATATAGCTCAGATTGTAAAGGTAAGATTTTCTAATTTAAACTTGCAATTAAAGGCAGACACTCCTGGCATCCCTTAGTAGCCAGCAAAATTTGCAAGAATTTAATAGCTAATGTTGCATTAGGCTATCAGTGTAACTGACTCTAGGCTACTTTCTCATGGTTAATGTCAGGCTAATGTTTGGAAAAGGGGGGAAAGGTTGGAAAGTCGTTTGTGCAGCCGGATCCTAAGTAAGAGTGCTGTTTTACTGCAGGGACACTATTGGAGGTCAGTGGGGGTCTCATGTTGTCAGACATTAATGATTATTATGTGTAACAACCAAAAGGCGTCTAACCTGAGGAGCCTGCTTCTGTCTGCATTGATAAGAGAAAGGGTAGCAGAACACAGAGGGGGGTCTCACTAAAGAAGTGACTGAGATTTTTCAGATGTTTAGCTCCTAACCAGTGGTGGTTCTAGATCATATTTACTAGAGGGGCCAGTGTGGGCCGGGGCCAGCATGTTTGCACGGGGGCACAGAAAAGCATAAAACAAAAAACAGGGCAAAAGTTTATCATTTAAAATATATTAAGAGACTCACAGAATCTCCACTGAATTAAGTGAAACTTCCACGTCATTTATTTTATTTAAACTTTTATGATGTTCCAACTGAAAATTTGTATTTTGGTTTAAAAAATGTCATTTTATTTACCTAAAAGTAAAACTAAAATCCTTCACTATGAAGAAAAAAGGGCAACTGAAATAATTAGTTGCTGAATAAAAATATCCTAAGAGATCAAATAAAGCTTTTCTATGGACTACTAGGTCAATTTACAATAATAATTCAGGGATATTATATATTTTTACCTGCAGTAAATGAAAATAATAAATTTAAATCAAATCACAATTAGAACTTAAAAAATAACTGATAAATTCATCTGTAACAAATGAGAGTATTTTTTAATGGTTCAAATAATATTTAACAGATGAAAACTGTGATTCTATCTAAATATAACTGAAGCTATGACCTTCATTTTTAAATCATAACTAAAACAGATCTGTAAAGAAAAACAAGGAAAGGGGTGAAGGAGAGCTATCAGTTACTATCTCTGTTCTGCTTTATCCTTGTTAGAATCTCTTTTAGTATTATGTTTTCAGTACAGGGGCCAGGACCAGTTCTACAGAAACACTGGCCTCTGTTGGCCTCTGTCCAGAACCTTTCATGCTCCTAACTGAGTAGCTGAACTCATGAAACTTCCCAGTTTAGTTAAAAGTGTTGTTTTGTGTTTTCCCAGATGAAGATCCTTTGCACTCCTGAGACCTTCCGGGTGGCGGTGAACAACATCCCGCAGTTTGAGTTCCGTCATCGCGTCAGGGAGCTGAACCAGATCGACCGGATCAACATCCTGCACGACGTCGTTCTCACTTATGTCAACGTGGAGACTCTTCCCTAAGGAACCAACCAACCTCCAGCAGAGGTCTCTTTTCCTGTGCACTGCATGAGGGATTGACTGGTGCAAAAATGTTGCGCAATAATGAATTTCCCTGCATTTTTTTTTTTGTTTTGTTGTATTTTAGGATTCACAAGCATCTTACTAAATCTACGTAGAAAAATATATGATTAACTAAACCGGTGTGTCTGATCTAATAGTATTATCGCTTTTTCAAATCAAAAACTTGAAGGAATACCATGGTCTTATTCCAGTTATTATCATTTTTTCTTCTCGATACAAAGTAATATAACATTTGTATTTATTTAAATCTTTTACTGAATAGGATTATCAGATTTTGTTGCTCTGAGCTTGGATGTATTAAGCTACAACTTAATAACATCACCATGATGACAAACAGCTGAATAACTAAGCATGTCCCCTTATTTTTCTGATTCCACTAGTGGGTTTTTTTATGTATGTAATAAATTCAATAAAAAATAAAGCAAAATGTGCACATATTCAAACATTGTGTGCATCATTTACCAGCTGTTCTTTTTATTATTATGCATTAACAATGAAAATGTACCTAAATCTTCACTAAAGCCTCAACAGACACCATCTCAAGCCTGTGATATGAAATTAACCATCTTTAACCAAGGCATCTTTAGTTATCATCTTTGTCTATATTATTCTTTAAATTAAATAAAAAATCATTAAAAAGGTTTATTGAAGTAAACATGTTGAGCTAAGATGTTCCATAATGTTCTTTAATACAAATCTGAGCAGGAAGCCGTGAAGTTTCTTGTTTAGTTTATTCTGTGGCAACTTGAAACTGTACACAGTTTAACACAAGCTGTTTGGAAGAAATAAAAAACTTCAAAGCATAAAAATGGACATAAAAGCATATAAACAGGATCTAGATAATAAACAGCACAAACTGCATGGAGAATAGAACTCTATCACAATATTAAATAACCTGTTGGCACAGAAATGACCTAGAAATGTTATCAAATGTATCGTGCAATCATTTCCATTCTGACCAAATTATTGTAAATCTGGAATCACAAAAAAACACTTGTATGTGAAGAAAAGGCCAAATTGTTACAGTCTATCAGAAATCCCTTAAATAACCTAAAAAAATAAATTAATTTCCTCACAGTTCCCCTAACATTCTAAGATATTTTGTAAGTTGAAATTCTTCATTTTTACCCCCCATAAAAGGATAAGTATTGTCAGTCAGTTTTGATTTAAAATGTTGAGGATGTAAAAAGAAAAACATAAAAACTTAACTTAAACTAAAAACTATTTCAGAGCCTTATATTCAGCATCCGTTCCTCCATGTTCTCAAAACTTGATTGTTAACATGTGCAGGAAATGTTTAGTGCAAATAGAAAAGGTGCAGTTCACAGTGCTGTAGCTTTTCCACGTGTCAGAACATCAGGTCTTAGTGTCCAGTCTCCTCTCCACAGATTTCACCAGCAGCTCAGTGTACTGCTCCAGCAGAGCCAAAGCTTTGTCTCCATCACAGTTTAACACCGGGGCCGCCAGGGGCCCCTCGCTTTGTGAGGTACTGAGAGGCAGCAAATGCAGTTCAGCCTTAACCCTGAACAGGGCCTCAGACAGAAAGCTCCTCATCTCCTCTTGGTCTTCACTCTGTGGTTGGTTGTCTTTAAGTAACTGTGATAAAAACACAGAAAAGGCATTAGGTGTTGAATAAGATGGATATGTCTGCATAAGCAGGCTGAGGGATAAGATGAACTGATCCCTAAAAGAAGAAACTCAGCATATGGGGGAAGATCTTAACGTTTCTAAATTTATAGCAACTATTTCCAAGGTGGCAGAGAAATACCTACATCTTTTAAGTGGGAAATAGTTTTGAAAACACCTCACAAAAAGATGCCTCAGTAGTTTTTAGTTAATCTTTAATATCTCTGCTTTCTTTTGCTTCTCATATAAAAAAAACAATAAAAAGTTAAGACCAAAAAAAGGATCCTGTGTTTAAGGAGAAGATTAGCTTTATCTAAAATCTGAGAGACAAGAAGGAAGGACAAAGAAAAGAAGAGAAGTAACTCTGGAGGAGCTTCAGAGATCCATAACTCAGGAGGAAATGGTGGAAATGGAGGAAAGACATTGTTAAAGAACAGCCACATAATTCCTGAATAGAGTTTGCCATGAGGTGTGTAGCCTCCGAGAGGAGGAGGGTAAATTCTGATCTGCAAGCATCAATGGAAAGAATCCTGCTGAGCAAAACTCTGAACAACCTGACGTGAGACATGCTGGAAGCTGCCTGATGAGGCAGCTTCTCTTCTTGTTTTTCTATCTTGTACAACTAACAAACAATGAGCCTGGGACTCATAAGTACCAACAACAAACCAGAGACGGGCCACTCTGAACTCCTTTTGTCAAATAAAAAACGGATTAAAAAGCAGAAGCTGAAATCCACTGGGAGTTAGTCATGCGTGTAATGTAGCAGTGATATTAGCTCATGTATTAAGAGTATTATAGCAGTCTGAATAATCTTAGTTGGAGCCATGAAATAAATCTATCTAATCCTATAAACAGGCAGTTAAGGTCATTTAATCTGGATCAGGGGTCCCCAAACATTTCACCCTGTGAACCCCAAAATAAGAGTACCAGGGATTGGAAACACCTTTCTAACAAATCCCTAAAAACACATTTTAAATATGAATGTATTAAATTACTAGATTTTCTAAAAGTAACATTTGATTATTTACTTGTATAATTTAAAATGTATATTTTATCATTTAATTTGTGTAAATCCTGATTTAATGCATGTCTCATTATTGAGTAATCTATTAAATAAATAGCATCTAATCATCCAATGGGACATTTGATGGTGGACTTAATTGTTTCATGGCTTATTTATATTATTTTATGGGATATTCAAACTGAATTATTTAGAAATATATTTCTATAATCTTAGTCCCTTTGATCATCCATTCACCTCATGGTCATTCTGAAAAATCACAGGCCCCTCTTGGTGTCTCATTATCCCCCATATTTGACGGTAAAACAGTTTCTGGGATCTTTATCGCAATTAAGAATTCTAATATTTATCTACACAACATTATATCAGATTCATAAAACAGCACTAGAATTCTATAAATAATGATTTAAAGTGAATAAGCTTCCTGAAGCCAATCCTTCAGCTTCTTTTGCTTCAAGTTAAAAAATAAAAATCCAGTAACACATCAGATACATTTATTTTTCTTCCTAGTATCTTCCTTCAGTCCCTTCTTACTAATCACACATACTTCAAACTCACTCACCGCAGTGTACAGAACAATCGTTTCCCTCAAACTCCGGTGAAGATCGGTAACAGCTTGCCTGCAAGTCTGTGGGGTGACTGAACGATCTGCAGAGAGGAGAGGGAGAGAATGTCTTTATCACAGGGTGCTGCAAATCAGAGCATGCAGATACACAGATACGGTAACAGCACATTCACTCTAGCAGCCTCAAAGCAGAGAGAACAGTGTGTCTGAAGAGCATTAAAGAGAAGAAGTAGCTGCAAGAGCCGTGAAACTGAGAAAAAATTAATTTCACACCCTATATCTTCCGGCAGGACACAGTTATCACATAATGCTGTATTTCAGTTTTGGTGTGTTCTAAACAAAATGAAGCAAAGCACCCGTCTTTGTCTTGGTTTAGATCCGTGGAAAACATGCAGAAGTGTTAAGCTAAAACGTTCATGTCTGTGTAAAATTCTCTTCCACTATATACTTTCTTTATAGGGTCACAGAGAGGAGAACAAATTCAGGAAAGAGTGTAGATCTTTCAAAAATCTCATAAATTCAGATGGAAACAAAAGGTTATTAATACAGATAGGAAGTGAAAAAAAAATAAAAAATTTAATAATTTTAGTAATTTCTGAGGTCAAACCTGGCTGTGGGCTCGAAGTCCGGGGTTCTTCTGACACCAGAGGGCGCTCTTTAGCTACCTGACCTCCCTCCTTAACACTGGGAATAAATTGAGAAAATGTTTTAATTACAGATAAAATGTTTCTCATATAGATGGAAGATTAATATCCCAGATAAGCCTAAAAGTAACTAGAATTTTTGTCCCACATTTTTTTACTTTAAAGCCAGGGACTTGATTATATTATATTGGGATTACATGTGAAAGACCTTCAGTGTAAAATATAGCTGTGAAATGAAAGGAAATTGTAGTTTTCATTCAACATCCAATCAAATAATAAACTTAAAAGTGTTTAATCCATTTTGACGTTGCCCCTTATATTCTGTTATCACAAACTAAAATCCAAAGGATCCAGTTGATCCAAAAGTTGAATAATCACTGGATAAAGTTCAGCAGTTTTTCATCTAGCTGCTCTGTGAATGTTTCTTAGGAACATTAGTAAACAAACAGCACAGTAGAGAGCTAACAATATGATGTTTTAGGCAGTTATCTTCATTTTTATTTGATTTTTTGGAGTCGGATGCATTTATTCACAGTGATTTAGAAGAAAAACGTGCAGAGAGATGTATGAAAGGTCCAAATGCAATAAATTAAGCTCTGGGTGGTAGACTCTATATTTGAGGAGCCTGCTTTACAGCGGCACTAAGTTTAAGACTGTTTTTTGATTGTGGAAAAACAATATTTTTCTAAGCACATTTATCCTAAAAGAGAAGCTGCTTAGAATCAAAGCTCTCAAACTTTTTCTGATTTTGGAAACTGTCATAATTATGCACTAGCTTCCTTGTCACTTTCACAGAAAATCCCCCAACATACATGGAAGTTTTTAGCTGTAATGTGACAAAATGCAAATAAATTAAAGAGGTTTAAATCCTTTTGCAAGACGATGTATACCAAAGGATCTGCTTCTTTAAAAACTTTACCTCTCAGGAAAAGTGTCTCTTTTCTCCTTCACTGGCAGTGAACTCGGTAATGAAGGATCCAGACTTAAAGAGAGCTGTCTGCATCGTGCTGAAAACAGGAGAGATGTGGACATCTAATTAGATATGTTGCTCCTCAGCTGTGTATCAGTGTGCAGCTTCTCTCATTGTCTAACCTTGTTTTTTATCAGGGGAAACAGTACAGTAAATATCCAGAGTAGAGGCAGAAGCCCTGAGCCCAGAGGTCGGCTTCACGTCCAGGCACAGACTGCGCCGAGGGCTCAGAGGCTGCTTAGGGAGCGGGATGCGAGAGGGCTGGGTGCTCTGGGTCAAACGGGCTCCTGTAGGACGAGCCACAGAGGGGCTTTTTGAAAGGGACGACTCAGATGAGTCGGAGGATGGGAGCGGGATGCCAGAAGATGAAGAGAGGCGGCTAGACTCCACCTCCAGCTCCACTGGTGACCTCCTACCTTCAGGGAAGCATGGGGAGCAAGACTGGAGACCGTCTCGTGGAGAGGTGGGTCGGCTGCGTTTGGCCTCGGAGCTGGCTGTGGGGTTCATGTAGGAGTGCTGGGGCTTAAGTTTGGGGCTCTCCCAAGCTGGGGGTGATGGTGGGGTGTGTGGTGACCCAGAGGAGGGGGAAGAGAGGTAAAAGGAAGGCTTAGAGGCGCTACTGGTCAAAAGCAGCTGCTGAGGTCTCTTCTGCTGCTCCTTTTGGACACTAGAGGGCACAGGGGAGCGAGGACCTGGAAAAGAAGAGAAGATACTGTGACTTAGAAAATAGTATATTTTACACCTTATGTACATATAAAAAATAATCTCCTTTTTGATATAGATTTTTTAAAATATTTAGCATGGTTAAAGGGGAGTTCTGCTTCAAGATAAATCCAATTAACTGTACCAAACATTTTAATCTGGTGGAAACATTAAATTTCGCAGCAAAATCAGAGCCAGAAATTGTAGGAATAAAGAAGAAGAACATACAGGATGTATATAGGTTCTGTGCAGATAGTGACTTCTGGAAAGCAGACGGTATATCCAGCATGGAGGAAGTTCCTGATATCGGGTTTGATTTCCTCCACTCAGGGGACCAGGAGGTCTTTTTCTTCAGCGGACGAAGTTTAGGAGGAGAACTTTTCTCAGGAGGCCTGCTGAGATGACACAACTTTTAGTGACAAAAATAAATAATACAATGCATGTCAAAACCTTATATTTGATTCTAAAGTTGGAAAGGACAGACAGAAAACACACGTTTTCAGCTAAGCAGCTTCACATTCCTGTCTGGGTTTGAAACATTTCTCTAACAACAAGTCTGGGTTTTCTCATTACCTCTCAGTTCTGACGAGGGACGCAGGGATCCCTTCTTCCAGCTCTCTGCTCTCGTCCATCAAGGGACGAACTTTCGACACCAGAGGCTGAGCAGATTTGTGTCCTTGTCCTGATTCAGTCACTCTGGCAAATGGAGCCACTGGTCTACACAGAAGTGAAGTGATTGCAGAGTGACAAAAAAAGAAAACATTGCATTTTTTTCTTGTGCATGTTTTGGCAGCAAGTCTCACTTTATCAAGCTACGGCAAAGGAAGTAGAAATAAAGCCACACCTTGTAAAGCAGTGAGATTTAGAGCTTTGCAAAGAGCGTTATTACATTAACTATTATAACATTATTATAATATATTATTATCTTATACACTAATAATATATATATATATATATATATAATATATAATATAATAAATTATAATATATTATATAATAAATTATTATTATAACTATTTTACTTTCAATTCATTTTTACTATTTGTTAGCAATGTTAGTTTAGTTTGTTATTCTTAGTTTCAGTTAAGTTTTTATTAGTTTTAGTTATAGCTTTAGTCTCTTATTTAGTACGACTTACAAGACTAAAAAATTAAAAAATTAAAAAATGTAAAAATCCCAGATAAAGACAGACAAATACAGCAACACAAATGACCAGACTGCCCTTTCTGCCATCTACTAGCATAACAACGGTGCAACGAAAGAAAGCAGAAAAACAGCAACCAGAAACTAGACCTCATATCAACATAAAGACACAAACGAAAGCTGAGCAGTTTCTCATAAAATTCAATTAGTTTTAATAAGTTTTGTGAACTCTTATTACAGTTTCTTTATTTTATTTTTTTTTTAGGTCTAGATTTTGTTTTTAGATCAGTTAATGAAAATGCTTTTTGATTCTAGTTTTTGTTATTTCATTTTAGTTAAAATTAATAAAATTGGTGCTGATGGGGAAAATTTAGATGATGGAGATTCAGCTACAATGCAGAACAACCCTGCAAGGAAATCTGCTGCAAAAGACTTGAAACTGGAGCTAAAATCTCCCTTCCAGTAAACCCAGAGCATATCAATGTGTAAGAACGATCTGGTCTCGATCTAAATCCAACGTAGACTCTCGACAATATTTAAAAGTAGCTGTTCACAGATGTGACTTGATTGAGGTCAAGCTTTAAAAAAAGAAAAAGCAAACAGAAATATCACACTTTTTTGTGTGAAAAGGAAAAACTTTTTCTCTTTCATTTCTCTCCACAGTTATTAAATACTTTGTGCTGTTTCATCAGATCAAATCCCAATAAAAGAAACCATCAAAACTTTTTCCTGTGGTGAAATGAAATAATTCTGCTCCATATCTTCTCATTTATCAAACTGTTAGATGTATTTTTTCTCCTTAAAATGTTGCTATAAAAAGAAAAAATGGCAGTTCATTTCTATCTAGAGAAAACTATCCAACTGACAGCTAAGGTAGATCACAAAGGTACGCAGATTGTTTAACAGAGCAGCCTGTCAGCACCCAGAAGGGTTTATAATCATAGCCAAGGGTCTAGATCAGCCCGAGGTGGTCAGCAGTACCTGTTATTATGTCCTTTGGCCAGGAAGCGTGAAGACATGCTGAGTCTGGGGACTCTGCTCTGCTCAGCTGCAGAAAGGAATAAAAAAGGACAGGAAGATGGAGACAGGAAGAGAAAGTGGAGGTGAGAGCAAGAGAGGAATCAATAATGTCTGTGTCTGGATGTTTGGTCTTCTGTTCAATACATTAAACAGCTTGAGAAGCAAAAACAAAACCCAGTGGTCTTCATCTAGATGTTTTTTTTGTTTGTTTTCTTTTTTACAATTTGTTTGCAGTTGCAAAATTGCAAAAGCATTAAAGTAAAATCAGCCGAGTCATCGATCATCTAAAATGATATGTATATGTGTCTGTTCAGCTTTACCTGAGCTGCAGCTTTCTGTCAGGGTCACAAAGTTCTGCCTCAGGAAGTCTTCCTGATTGTGCTCATAAAAGTCATTCACTGTCCTCAGAGCTTCGTCCATACTGGTTACTAACACAGCCTTCCCCTCCTCCTCTTCATTCTCCTCATCAGAACGGCCCTGACTTACATAGTCCACATCTGTAGGAAATAAAAGCAAAGTGAAGAACTGATACAAGTTGAAGTTCAAATCAGATGGAGGGAAACTAGTTAGTTCTTGACTTTACTGCAGGTCTAGCATTTGGTGTTTGGATAAAATGTCACATTCAGATTTGAAATCCCTTCATATTGGACCCAAAAATGTGTATTTTAGTTCAATTTTACTAAACCAATCAACATAAATCATTCCCAGTCCCAGGGTTTTGGCTTTTTTTCCAACATAAATAGCTGTATTTTTTGTCTGCTTAGGTTGAACACCTGAAGAGGTATTCACTTAAATTCAAAAACACTTTATTTATCCAAAAGGGAAATTAAATTTCAATGAATGTTGACCTTACCATCCAGGGTGCGATCCGGGCTGGACTCCCTGCTGTCGTAGCCCAGTGAGCAGGCACTGTCTGGGCTGCGGCTGTCCTGGCTCTCAGAGCGGATCATTTGTCTCTGTGGGGTGCAGAGCTGTTCCGCCACCATGTAATCACTGCAGGACACACATGGGATGATAAAAAACAAGGGAGAAACACTTAACTTCTAAAATGAATAAATGGACATTTCCTCCCCTTGGGGGAAACAGCATGGCGGCATTGATGAGATACCTCTCTGCTGGACTTTCATCTTCTTCGTTTTCCTCAGGGAAGAGCACTGGTCCATCCGTCTCATTGGCACACTTGGACAAGGCTGAGGGCAGCCACGCTTGACGCCTTCTGGATCTTTCCTCCACATGATGCTCCTGAAGAAAATCTCAGAGGTTTTAAAAAAAACAAAGCATCCATTCAAATCCCAAATGCTTGTTCTAAAGGCACGAAACTCAGCTTACCTCCAGGTCTTGAAAGCTGGAGCTGCTTTGTCTGTCTCTTTCCTTCATGGGGCAGTTGGTGTTTTTCTTTTGAGCAAAGGTCTCAAGCTGCCTCAAGTCCAGCATGGATTTTACCATCAGTTCCAGGGAACCAATACGACGAGACCAGCGTCTCCGTGGACGCTTACTGGGATCAGCAATGACCTGTGGGACAGCTCCATCCTACATAGGAAACAGAAAAGAAGCAGGAGCTTTATAAACCTCCTTCACACCGTCTCATGTTAGAAAGTAGTCTAAAGCTATTAAATATGGATTTTCTTTTCACAACACAGAGTATGGTCATGAAGTAAAGTGGAACTGCAGCCTCAGCTCTCCTATATGCAAATCCTTCCATCTACAATAATAAAAAAAAAAAAACAATCCTCACAGCATGATGCTGCCATTGCCGTGCTGCAGGCATGTTGGAAAGCTGTGAAATAGAATAATGCAGAGTGTTTGTTGGGACAGTTTGGGTCTTTGATGACTTGAACACCTTCTTTTTATGTGTTTGCTTTGACTCTTGGAAAACTGCAAACAATATTTTTTTTGCAGTTTTTCGTCCAGCAGCGGTTGTCACTCTTCACTTAACCCTTTAACTGCCTGGTCAACCAAACGGTTGAGCATTTGTTCTGAAAAAGGCAGGCTGGAGGTTGACCAGGCAGTTAAAGGGTTAAGGTAAGATCTGTGGTACGTAAACTCCTAGTTTTCCCCCCTTTATCGGCTCTCTCACAAAGGCAGCTTCTCCACACTCTGACATTCATATTGACCTTCTGAACTCGATAGTTTTCACTGGATGATTTTAAGGGATATTCTGTCGCATTAAATCCTGATAAAATAATTTGGTTGTGGGTTTAATCAGTATGAACTTTGTTACCTTTCTGTGCTCCCATTGCTGTTCTCCTTCTGAACCTAATATTGGATGAAAGAACATGAAAATTAGTTTGCAAAACCATGTCAGAATAACATTTCTTCTGTTGTATTTACTTGCTCTCCAAATGGAAACTGTAATAATCATCCATTCAGGTGTTTTAGGTTCATCCTTTTATTGACTAATACGTTCTCTTTTCTTTTGGAGACTCTACCTGGGCCCTCCTCTCCCTGGCAGCTGTTAGAGGAGCTGCTGCTTTTGCTGTCATCCACATTATTAGTGTCTTCATTCTCCTCTGCGTCCTCCACCTCGTTCTCCTGATCGCTGTCAGATGACAGACCAACCAGAGTAGGAGCGCTGTACACCTCCCGCCTACAGAAACAGCAGCAGATGACTTATAATAATGGGATTTTAGTGGAGCATCACTATGAAAAGGATGGATCTCATTATAAAGTCATTGGTTCTGTTTTAGGTGTTTAAAAATAAACATGTGTTTCATCACCTGATTCCACAGCGAGGTGAGTTTGGGTGTTCCTCCAGCTGGTAAAGCCTTTCCTTCATGGCGATGGTGAGCTCTGGAGCAAGGCGCCAGACAAAGACACAGCTGGGGGAGAAAAGCACACAAGCATTAAATATTCAGGTTCTCATCTCGTTTTAACTACTGAGGAAACCATCTGCAAACACATTTTCAGAGTCATTTCCACTAATGGAGAAGCAGGAAATTGATTCCACACGATGGCTGCTCCAATGCAGGATTTAGGATATATTTTATTATTCTTTTTGGTTAACAATTCAATCATAAAGATCTTACGTGGTTAAAGTTTAAATCCAGCAGATAATGTTTTTTTAGCAAAAAAAAAACCCTGAATAATTTAGAAATATAAACAAACTTTTACCCGACACTAAGCAAAAACGCTGTTTGGAGCCACAAATCCTACATGACATTTAAACAAAACTTTTATTTGTTTTTTTCTTCCACCCTTGTAGCACCAAGTATGTTATGTTTGAGGCCACCACATCAACAGAGTGATATTTCTGTTCTTGAAAAGTCTGATTTATACAATGAGACACAAGAAGGAAGCAAAAAAGATAATTAAATATTAATTAATATATTATAAATGGAAGAAGCAACTTCTCTGATTTAACTTATCCAAAATTTATGGAATTTACTTGTCAAATTGTCCAATGACAATTCTAGCTTATAAAAAAAAAATAAACATTCTTTTTGTTAATCCCTTAATGTTTTAGGATATACAGGGTTAAAATAAGGACAAAACATAACCACTTTATAAAGTAATAAAGCAAACTAAAAAGAAACTAAACTAGGAAACTAACAATAACTGAACTTAACTAAGCATTTAAAAACACTAAACTACACTACTTAACAAATACTAAAAACAAATTAAAACTGACTATGAATTCAAAATCAGAAGTCAAAACTAAATAAAAATAAAACTAATGAGAATTTGAAAACGATTTAAACCTTTGCTGTAAGCCAGTTGCTATTTATTCTAATCAGGAAGAGCTGCGTGTTCAACTGAAGAGGTGACCAGGTGTGAGAGCAGGACATCTGCTAGGATACGGGTTCTACACCTCAGCAAACATCATCAGATCTCTGCTTATGTTTTTCTCTTTGATAAAAGGTTGACTGTTTACAGCTGAACATGCTGAGCACTGACACCAACATGAAAGACGAGGCGGTTTTAGCTCTAGATGAGACAAACAGGCTGACCAACTCTTCCTTCTTTTATTACCTTACTTTAAGTACAGCGGAAACGTATTCAGATAAGATACATGTGATAAATGTAAAATCAATGTGTTTTATAAGTTTTCAACTCATCATCTGACATTAAATTAGGTCCCTTCTAAAGGTTCTTTGCACTGGTGGGTCAGAAGTTTACATACACCAGGTGCTTTTGACCTAAATTGTTTATAAACTTAAGAGACTTAGAGAAACTTTACTGTCATTTTGCAGCCAAAAACAAATTTCTTACATACAGTTTACGACAATGCAATGAGAATGCAATATTAAAACTCAAAAGATATCAGTCAGGTTATGACGTAGGATTGTAGAAACTGAACGTTTTGTTTACCTCTGGGTGCAATTTCAAACACCTAAAGGTGTCACATTATTTTATGTAATGACATTTATCCCGGACAACATTTTTGTCTCTTCAGAATAAAGGGCTATCTCCGACAGATTGAAGACAGCACCATATTTGTCAGCAAGGTATTTTAGTAAAGTACATTGTATAAAATTGTATAAAATGGCCACTTTTCATAATAAGAGTCAAAAGGTCTGAGTCACTTTCCTGTGTGATGACAAGTGAAGACAACTCTCTCACCTGTCCCCAGATACGGAGATTAAATGCTTGCAGTCGTTGGTGAACTTCATCCCAGTGATAATTTCTGCAAAAAACAAAAACCATTGCATGGTATCATCTTACCTGATTTGTATCCATGTTCTTATAAATACTAATAGCAACTCATGTAAGTTATCTTCACGCTGGTCTCGTTACCTGAGTGTCCAAACATTGTGGCCACACACTCCCCGGTGTAGAAGTCAAAGATGTTGATGTTTTTATCGGAGCAGCTGGTGGCCACATATTGCCCTGATGGATCGATCTGAACCTTTTGGAACAAATAAAGACCGCTTCTTTTTTTTCCTGAAGTGTCTCTATATATAAACACTCTCTGCAGAGTGAAGTGAAAGAGGAAATGTTACCCTGAGGAGACTGCCATCTCCACTCAGTGATCCTTTGTAGAGCTTTCTCTGTTTGCCGCTGCTGATGTTGAAAATCCTGCATTCAGAATAAGAACAAGCCTTAGGATGTTTCCAACTGACAACCATGTGAGCCTTAAGAAAACAAACACACACACAGAGGCCCCACACACTCACCTGATGCAGCGGTCCTGACAGCCAACAGCTGCATACTTGCAGGTGGCATCTACACTCATGTCGTAAAGTGTGGTTTTCCTCACCATGTGGTGAGAACGCTTGAACTCTGTTCCTCTCTCAGTCTGCAGCGTGAAAAGTCAAAGTCAGAGAGAGACCTGCATAGTTTCTCTTCAAAGGAAAAGAAAATCCTCCACTGTAACTAAACTCTAGGTCACCTGCTAACAAGCACACTTCTGTAATACTGGTTCAATTCGACGCCTCCATCGTATCTTGGGTTTATGAAAGATGCTGTAGCTTATGAAACTAGCACAGACTGTCCTCATGTTAATGTGTCTTAGAAAAATATTTACAGTCAATACAACAGGTAGGTCAGAGAGAAATGAGTTTAGAAGCAGGGTTATAAAACAGTATTTGTCCTTTGGACTTCACACAAAGCAATGCTCAATATAGCATCCTCTGTACTGCAAACCCACAAAGACATGAGTGTTTAGGTAAAACAACAGGCCAAAAGAAGGAGAGCATTAATCGGAAAGGCACCAAGAGAACCGTAGCACCTCTGGATGAGCTGCAGAGATCAATCAGGATAATCTATTGACAGGATGGCTATTATTAATTGAAAGAAAGCTATTGGAAGTCCTGTTTTCAGTTCATCATAAGCTGTGCAGGAAGGCAGCAAGTATGTTGAATAAGCTGTAATATAAAGTAATTGCTTTTAGGCTAAAGAATCAACAAACGTGCAAATCCAGTGGATCAAATACCGGCATTATGAGGCAGGATGCTTTTCTTTAGCACAGACAGGGACGACTTTAGCATAGGTCCGCATGAATGTTCAGCAGCTGCTACTACAAAGGATCCATTTGAATTACATTCTGTAGTGATGCTGTTGCAATGCAGTGAGTTTAATCAGTAAAAACCTGAGATTTTTTTTTCTTAAACTTTGTTTCATTCATGTAAGGATAATTAGGTTCAAGACAAATATATTCTGAGCAAACACTTTCCCCATCAGCTGTGCACGTCTTGTTTTATGTCCCACAGTAAACATCAGATAAAGGGTAATAAGAGAATGAAGCGGAGGCGTTACCTTGTGCGCCGTGCGGAAGTAGATGCTCTTGTCTGCTCCACAGCTAATCATCCTCACCTTGTTGTCGTTGGCTAGAGATCAAAATACGATTAATCACTGATGTATTTATTGTAAGGTCTTTATGATGGGAGCATTAATTAAATCAGGAAGCCCTTATCAAAGTACTGTTATTGATGTTTATTGTGATTTACAGCCTATGGAAAAATCTAGAAATAAGGCACAATCAGGTAAATTACAGACTAAATAATAAATCAAAGAGACTAACTAACGCATATATGTTAGGTTCATGAGAGAAAAGGACTCTGCTCCAGTAAACGAATAAAACCCCAAATGAACAATGCATGTAAATTTCATTAATTATGTAAAGAGGAGCTCATGTGAGCTCATAAAAGTAGGACTTTGTGTTTGACTGAGGCGATAAGAGGAAGGATTAAGTAAAGATTAGCCATCAGATGTCTGCTGCGTCTCGAGTGGCTCACAGGCAAAGCGGACGGCTGTTATGGATGAGGAGTGTTCGTCGAGCGTCTGCACCAAGCTGTAGCTATCATCTGCATCCAAAACGTGGATCAGACGGTCCCTGCTCGCTGTGGCAAGCAGCTTCAGACCTGACAGTGAGGAAACCGCGTTAAAGTTCCCGCTCATCTTAAAACACTCGGTGGTTAGAGTCATATAGGTCCACCTGTTTCAGGTTTACTGTACTCCAGACAGAGGATCTCAGCATCATGGGCTTCCACTTTAAGAATCTCCTCCATGTTGGCGAGGTCATGAACCCTGCTCGACAGTAATATCATGTTACAGAGATAAAGTCAATCAAGTCTATCAGCTGCCTTCTGCTTGTGCTCCCATAAATCACCTCAGCATCCCGTTGCGGTCTCCAGATGCCAGGTGTTTGCCGTCTGGACTCACACAGATGGTCCTGATGCCTGTTCTGGTTTCTGCTGTCTGCACGTCTCCTGATTTGTCTGTGTTTACGTTACATTCTGGATCCAGCAGGGCTCCTGTGTTTCCATCAATGTAAATAATCTTCAAGAGATCCTGGAAAACATTGATTACAGATCCAGTCAATCATGGCGGGAGGGGTCGACCTCGAAGTTTCAATACGTTTAAAGATGGAAGAGAAACACGTAGTGTAAAGATGAAACTTGCATGGCACAAGATGTTCTGGGAGTAAAGATGAGGTTGAGTGGTGTCCTCCATCTTCCATATTCGTACAGTGCTGTCAGCTGAACAAGTGAAGAATGTTCCGGGTGAAAGTCCTGCAGCCGGCGCTCCAGGAACATCAGGAAAAACCTGAAAGGATGAGAAGACAGAGCAAAATATTCATCTAAATCTGCAGGACGCTGCAGCAACAAGCAGTTTGAATGCTCACAATTTAAGATTTATCTAAAATAATAACAATAATATTGAAAAAAATTCAGTATTACTTTTATTTTTACACTGATGTAGTTATAAACAAATTAATAACGAGTTCATAGTTTTGGACTCTCATTTAAAGGAGCGTCGTTGTCCATGGATGATGTCAGCAAGGAATTACAGAAGGAGAAAAATGAGCTCTACCTTTGCAGGGAGAGTATAAGAAAGCACTCTTGGTACAGTGGCAAAAAATTTAAACCCTAACTTGATGCTTTTGTTAGAAAAGCTGCATTTAAGCTTAGATTAATTAACTCGGGTGGGCTGTATTGAAAAACCTGCTGACAAAAAACAACAACAAAAAAATTCAGTAAAGATTCTGTGGACATTCTGCATTATTATATTGCCCCATTATTTTGCACTGTCAGCATGGCTAAACTTTTATAATCCATCTACTTGAAACCAGACTTGTATTTTGCACTACAGTTATTATTTTGAACTACTGTTCTTTTTTTGCACTGTTGTTATTTTTGTACAGTTCAATTCCTGTCACTACTGCACTTTATTTCCATGTTTGCATTGCTCTGCTATTCTTTACTATTGCAAACTTAATATATTGTCGAAAGCTGTATGCAACAAAATTTTGTTTTGGCTGCACTTTGTGTATATAAAATAACAATAACATTTGTCTAAGTCTTAGACTGTTTAGGTTACCCATTTAAAACGTGGGGAAGTGTAAAGGAGGCTGAATATACAGTTGTGATCAAAAGTTTACATACATTTGTAAAAAACATAATGTCATGACTGTCTCGAGTTTCCAATAAGTTCTACAAATCTTATTTTTCTGTGATAGAGTGATCGGAACACATACTTGTTTGTTATATGTGACCAAATCTGCTGGGTTAAAAATATACATACAGCAACATTAGTATTTGGTTACATGTCCCTTGGCCATTTTCTAGGCACTTTTGGTAGCCATCCACAAGCTCCTGACAAGCTTCAGGTCGAATGTTTGACCACTCTTCTCTACAGAATTCGGGCTGATGGTTTTAAGTTTTCCTGCAGAATTTGAAGGCAATCCTCCTTCTCCATTATCCCATTTACTTTCTGCAAAGAACCAGTTCCACTGGCAGCAAAACAGCGCCAGTGCATAATACTACCACCACCATGCTTGACAGTAGGCATGGTGTTCCTGGGATTAAAGGCCTCACCTTTTCTCCTC
>JAUZNJ010077498.1:0-24582 GCA_034780135.1 Jordanella pulchra
GTGTGTCAAGCCCGACAGTTGATATATATATATCTATATATATATATATAGATATATATATCTATATATATATATATATCTATATATATCTATACATATATACACACTGGCTGGCCAAAAAAGAAGTCGCCACCAAAACATGGTCACACTCTCTAATATTTTGTTGGACCACCTTTAGCTTTGATTACAGCCCGCATTCGCTGTGGCATTGTTTCAGTAAGCTTCTGCAGTGTCACAAAATTTATTTCCATCCAGTGTTGCATTAATTTTTCACCAATATCTTGTATTGATGATGGGAGAGTCTGACCATTGCGCAGAGCCTTCTCCAGCACATCCCAATGATTCTCAATTGGGTTAAGGTCTGGGCTTTGTGGTGGCCAATCCATGTGTGAAAAAGAGCCTAAATGCTCCATATCAATGTTTAATACAACTAATAGTCTATAAAATAAAAAAAAATATTACTTGATTCAGTACTGTGCTGTGCAGGTTTTTCTCAGCCTCCCTGGGAAGGCCTATGCCAGGGTCCTTGAGAGCAGATTCCGGCTGATTGTCGAACCTCGGCTTTAGGAGGAGCAGAGTGGTTTTCATCCTGGCCATGGAACAATGAACAAGCTCTATACTCTCTGCAGGGTGGTTGAGGGTTCATGGGAGTTAGCCCAACCAATCCGAAAGTGTGTGTGGACTTGGAAAAGGTATTTGACCCTGTCACTCGTCATGCCCTGTGGGGGGCGCTTCAGGAGTATGGAGTCGGAGGCCCTTTTCTAGAGGCTATCCAGTCTCTGTACAAGCGGAGCAGGAGTTTGGTTCACATTGCCGGAATTAAGTCAGACTTGTTCACGGTGCATGTTGGAGTCCGACAGGGCTGCCCCTCTGTCACCGGTCCTGTTTATAACCTTTATTTAAGACTACAAGCAGCCAAAATGAGTTTTCGGGTGGGTGTGCTCTCCCTTAGAGATAGGGTGTGGAGCTTTGTCATAGTAGAGCCGCTTGTCCTTCACATCAAGAGGAGTCAGTGGAGGTGACTCGGGCATCTTTTTCATATGCCCACTGGACGTCTCCCTTGGGAAGTGTTCCAGGTACGTCCCACCGGGAGGAGGCCCAGGGGACACATTGGAGGGAGTAAGTCTCTTGGCTGGCCTGAGAGTGCCCTGGGCTTCCCGAAGCAGAGTTGGAGGAGATGTCTAGGGAAGGGATGTCTGGGAGTCTCTGCTGAGACTGCTGCCCTGCGACCCAGTCCCGGATAAAGCGGCGAGTATGAGTACTATGCAGGTGCTCTATCCTCAGTTAGGTCATATTGAGATATTTCTTTCTTAAAGTAGCTGTAACAGCAGTCCTGTTTACTTATGACTTGAGAAATAATATTTTGAGCACGTTAACCAAACCATTATAGTTAGAAAAAAAAAACAACACAAGTACCTTATTCTATCCAAGTGAGGTAACAAGCTTTGTAAACCCAACATATAATTATCACAAGCAATGGGACTTATGAACACATTCATGTATTTTTTTCTTAATGTTTAGACCTGGATTACACACCTGCAGATTTACAAACAAACATGGCAAAAAAGAGAAAGCATGACAGCAGTTTATAAATTAAGAATCTGCATTATTAACTATCATGATATGCTACTCTAAATCAGTTATATGAATATAATCTTAATGCACCTTTTCCTCCTTGTTCTTAATGCACCTTTTCCTCCTTGTTTGCACCTTCTTATCTACTTTGCCAGTATGTGACATGTGAATTTCTCCGCTGTGAGATCAATAAAACTCATCTAATCTAATCTAACTGTGAGATGTGGTAGCATTTGTGTGAGAAAGAATGACAATTTCTGCATCTTCGTGTTACTAAAGGTGGAAGTGCTTAGAATTAAGTTTATGTATCGTAAGAGATTAGCTTGGAGGTCTTCTTAAATAGCACTCATAACTGAGGCTGAAACCTGCATGACTTACCTATGTCAAATAGCAGCACATAAAATAAGACTGTTGTATTTTTTTACAATACTCATCTTGTTTGACCAAAAACTGATGACTGTAAACCAGAGTAGCAAACACAGATGAACTTAAAGAATATCTGGCAACTTTAGAGGACTGTTAAATACAACTAAATTCAGACAAAATAAAGAAAAAAGATTACTTGCTATGAGCTGCATGATGGCACTATATTACTGGTGCCTTGAATCAAGAAGGTTCTGGGTTTGATTCCCTGTTCAGGGTCTTTCTGCATGGAGTTTGCATGTTCTTCCTGTGCATGTGTGGGTTCTCTCCAGGTACTCCAGCTTGCTCCCACAGTCAAAAAACATGACTGCTAGGTTTATTGGCATCTCTAAATATTTATTTAGTGTGAGTGTGTGTGCTTGGTTGTACATCTTTGTGTGTCTGTGTGTTGCACTGGGACAAATAAAAGCTAATAAAGATTAAAAAAAAAAAAAACATGATACAAGCAGGTGGTAAATAAAACAGTTGGACCCCAATTTTAAACTAATAATACCTCAATTAACAGTTTAATTTCTACAGCAAATGCAGTTCTAAACAAATGGGTTTTTAACTTTGACTTAAATAGCCAGGCTGACCATCCTTGAGTAAACGTGCATGCATCTATGTGCATGTGAATAGCTGCCACTCAGGGCTTACCAACATAGCATAGGAGCAAAATCTCTGACAGTGCATTCAGTGGACTAAAACATTCACCTGAAGACAACCAGGACTCATTATTGTCACAGCAGCATTATTATTATTATTAATAATAATTATAACTATTATAATAATGGATTAGTATAGCCAAGTTATCCCCTGTGTTATTAAGCTTGATAGAAAGTTGTGTTAAAATGTAGTGCTGTTTTGGTCTACAGACAGTGATCAACAGCACACCTAGTGATGAAACTTTGGTTATTGCTCCTTTAAAACAAACCCATTTACTGAGATTTTCTGCAGAAAAAGGTTTGGAAATCTGAAAGAAATATCTTGCGTTGAATAACATACCATCAAGTTATAACCTTGATGTTCACAGCCAGACATTTACAAACACATAAATACAAAGAGATACAAGTGGCTGCATTAAATAGCTGCCTTCTTTGCCATGGCGGTAATTGGTAATTTATTTTTACTTTTAGAAAATTAACACACTTCATTTCTTTGTTATATGATCCATGTATATAAAACAAAAGCACAAAAACAGTAGAACATTTGTTGTCAGATTCATTTGTAGTCACTTCTAGAGATACACTGAATTTAAAAGAGCAGAGGGAGGGGTATTTTGACGAGAAAGTATGAAATATCACTTTAAATGCAAATTTGACCTTTAGTTTGATAAGAAGTTTTGAAACAGAATATTTTTTGTGCCCTTTAAATAAATTGTCTGTGTCAGCTCACTATTATTTCTGTGTTTAGTTCCCTGATAATACAAACATTTTTCCCATTCTCTAATCTCTGTTGTCAGAATGATAAACACCAAGATGAAAGCAGGAGATGTCTAAGGTTCAAGCTGTTGTTCCCCGTTTTAATGTTTAGTTTAAGTTGGAAGCACAATTCTTTCTGGGTCATATATATTACTGTTATGCATCAAAATTTACTTTGACAATTGTTAATATGTACCACTGTAGAATCATGAACGTTTGGTCTCTTATTGCTCAGCAGGCAGGATGTTTAATACAATGCTACAAAGTTGAGTATGGTAATTTTCAAGAAAACATAGATTGTTAAACTACTTTTTAGGTTCAATAGCATCGCTTAACAGTTAAAAGCACTCTCTTTAAATATTAATTTTCTTGGACAGCTTGCACACCATCTCAAAACCTGCTTTTCCTTAGAAATCCTTATTTCTGGACAGCAGGTATCTACATACTCACAGTCTCTGCCTTACTTGATCTTTATTTTAAGGATAAAACAGTAGCTTTGTTGATGTACTTTTGGTTTTATAGTCATCTAAAATAAAAGGTTCTTTCTTTCCAGTAATACGTTATTAAAATATGTGGTCCAAAGGCTAGAAAGGTGAGTTTTTGTAAACAACTGAGGCTTAAAACGCAGCTAGCCTGGTTTGTTGTTCAACTTTCAAACATTTCCGTTTTCTGGAAAAGATGCAACTAATCTCATGAGCAAAGTTAAATTCCCTAAAACACTTGAAACCCATCACCTACCTCACTCTCAATAGAAAAAAGTGAGATAGTGTACAGGCTCAGAGAGGCTCAGAGAATTACACACTTTGACAAAATAACATTCCATAGCTTCAGGGTGTTGAGGTTGTCAAAACTTTTAACAGCTCTCTCTCACTGCCATTTGGATTCTGTGATGTGTGAAATTGCACAGCGTTGCTCTAATTGCACCCAACGAAAGCTATTTAGGTTTGGTTTGTGTGGCTCAGCTGTAATTTGGAAAAGGACAGCAAACAAAAATAAAAGGAAAGCTGAAAAATGAATGACAACTTCCCATTTATACATCTCATCTCTTGGCTAACGTTTGATTCCAAGGTGGAAAAGGTGGCAGACTGTGGATTATCTATTCAGCAGGGGGGAAAAAGAGATGAGAAGGAAACCAACCAGGAGCAGGGTTCAAAAAGATGGAAAGATCTGCAGAGCCCTCTGCACACAATGATTTTGATTTCAGCTGTCTGTTTTCTGTCTCACATGAGCTAAAGTTCAGTTCTCTGCAAATAATCTTCCTTGGGTGCTGCTCCTTCACTACTCCTTCAATTCTTTATCGTTCTATTTCACGGCCTTTTCAGCCTGCAATTCTTATCTCTAATCAAGTTATCTTGTTTCATACCAACTCGTTTTTTTGCCTTCCTTTCTTGTCTGCTTTTCATCATCCTCAATTGTCTTTTTTTTTTTCCAAAAGAGACCGAGGTAAGATAAATCAACTGTAAAAAGGGATTCTAAATGTATGTAGTTTACAGCCAGCTTACACATATATGATCAGATCTAAGTGAAGTAGTCGTACATAGCACTAGATGCTGTCTTGCTATTCAGTGCAGTTTTCAATCAGAGTTGCTTATAGGAAAAGGGAATTTCAAATACCTCAGCACTCTGGATGCACACTATACGTAGAGCACATTTTGCAGTGTGATGGAGTAAGAACTATGATGGATGCATTGCAGTATCTCCGTGCCGGCTTTAATGATGCTTTAACAGGCATTGATGTAACTGTGCAGAGCGGTGATACAGATTAAATGGAATCCCCATTGACGATAGGTGACAGAGCAAATCCATCAGTAGGAATAGATGGACTTTCATTCAACAGTAGCTCGCCAGTTTCCTCCTGGTGAGTGTGATCAGCCTCGAATTTTAATGTCGGAATCCCTGGAAAATGAGTATTAAAAGAAATTTCTCAGAAAGATCAATGTTACTTACTTTGTTAATATTTGAGAATTTTGTAAAGAATTAAGATAGCTGATAACTTAAATACATAGGTAATAAATAGACTGCACGTCAATCTTTTTTGTTATTAAGTAAAATCAATCAGGATATTTAGATTAAGAAAACAGTATCATGCTATACAGTATAGCAGTATAGCAGCATTGGGAAAACAGTTAGCTTTAAGAACAAGCTACAGTTTTGTTTTGCAGGGCAGATTAAATTATTTGTTTCAACACTGGTGGCACCACTTGGAGAAACAGTTTGATCTCCTTTGAATTTGAAAAATCATTCTTTTGTTCCTGAACTTAATCCACAAACTGCTCAAAATATAAATTCCAGAAGGGCTATGAAATCCAAACCTCCACTTACGGGAATGAGATCTAAACAGACATCACCAATCATCAGTGCTAGGACCAAAAAAATAAATAAATAACAGACCAAATATCTGTTCTTTACTTTCTCTGAAGCCTCATCGAAAACAGATGTTTCTGACAAAACATTCTGAGAGCCGTGGTGCTTATATACAGGGCTTATACTTGTTGACAGTTGCACAGTTGCATTTGTGTATTCTTCTCTTGTTTCTGGTTAAGTAACATACGATAGTTCTAAAAAGATGCAGCTGAACATCACAGAGTTCAGAACTCTGCTGGATCTGGAGCCGACACCAGTTTTTTTATACAGTAATTTCTCATTTAACAAGCTTCAGGCACACAAGGTGAGATCATAGAGTAAGTGCAGACATTCCCTCACGAAAATCGAGGGTCCCCAGCAGATGTGTAGACCCATTGAGAGTTTGAAGTCTGCTTTAAGTCAGGGCACCACTCAGCTGGGCCAGTGAAAGCAAACATCCCTCTGAGCTGGAAGCTGTCCAATGGCGCAACTGCTTTAATCGGCAAACAAGGGCGAGGTTTGCTCAGGGGTCAGTGGTACTCTAAATCCTGTCAATAAACACATTACCTACTTGTTTATATCCCACTCTCTTATCTATACACAGGCAGCTCTGTTGACCCAAATTGAACCAAGTTCCTTCTCACAACAGACCCTTATGAGCTGCCACTGGTTCACCTTTCCCAACCGTTCTCTCTTTACTTTACAGTTCAAAGGCCAAAAGTCTGCCCATACATGTCTATGGATCTCAGTAAATAAACACTATAATATTCATTTCTAATTGAAGGTGTTGGACCTCTAATGGCTTCACTGGAAAAGGTCAGAAAGTCAAGAACAGAGGAAAGAAAGAGTAGTCTGTGGTCTAAGTTTAATCTGGCTTTGCAAATGTTAACTTTATAACCTTGAAGTTAAAGGGTTACAGGATAACAGTAGGAGTCCACATTAATCTTTGATCAAAAACTGAAAGTAAATAAAAGAAAGATTTAAATATCTCAAATAGTAAAATCCTAATCCCATCACTAATAAAACGGCTACAGACCTTTGCGTCATTCCATGATTCCTGGCATTGAAACCATATTCTTCAGGAACATGCCTTTGGTTTTGGTTTTGTTTTTTTTTTGTTTTTTTAGCACAAATCAAATTCCTTTTAGCAATTAATTTTTTTTTACTAAAGAAATTATAATTTCTGGAATACTATGAAAAAAATCATAATCCAAAAAAATGTGAAAAAATTCTACTGTTTTGCTGGTTTAAATCAAATGTGTTTATACAGCACCCTGGTAAAAGGTTTACTATGAATAGTGTATTAAGTGAACAAATGAATAGAAAATAATGAAATAAGATTTTATAGATGTGATTAAACTATATTTACAGTTGACAAATTAATACAATGTATTAGCAGCAACAACTTAATATATATATATATATTACTCTGTCCAAACGAATTTCCCTTTGGGGATCAATAAAGTATAATTGAATTGAATTGAATTGAATTGAATTGAATGGGTGTTGAGGAGTTGAGTTGAGTTGAATTGAATTGAATTGAAATCTACCAGAAAATGTTCCTTACCATGGGTTGGCAATTTTATTGACAGGAACACATTTTTTAGAGTAAAAATGAAATGACAAAAGCAATGTAATAAGAGTTAGAGAGGAAATGTGGCTTGGTAGACAAAACAAAGTACTCCTCAGAGCTTTCATGACAATAACTGAAAGGAGGAGCAATAAAGCATTGATGTTTCCAAATCAATAAGGATACTTCTGTTTGTATGAATCAGTGAGCTGCTGCATTCATGTGAATTAATGTACTTCAACTTTAATAATGCTAGAGTCAGAATTTAAAAAAGAGGTGATTTACCACATCTTGTTAACCTAAACTTAGTAAACAAAGTAAATGGGTCTGGTATGGGGACTTTATAGTGGAGCAGTGTATAGCGATGTTGCCTTGCAGCAAGAAGGTCCTAGGTTCAGCTCCTGGCCTGGAGTCTTTCTGCATGAAGTTTCCGTGCTCTCCCTGTGCATATGTGGGTTCTCTCTGGGTTCTCCAGCTTTCTCCACCAGTCTGAAAACATGAATGTTAATTGGCATCCCTAATTTGTCTCTAGGTGTAAGTATGGGTGTGTGTTTCTGTGTTTCCCTGCAAAAGACTGGCAACCTGTCCAGGTTCTACCCCGCCTTTTACCCATAGACTGCTGGAGATAAGCACCAGCCCCATCATGACCCTGACCATAAATGGGGATGGATGGATGGATGGATGGATGGATGGATGGATGGATGGATGGATGGATGGATGGATGGATGGATGGATGGATGGACCGACGGACGGACGGACGGACGGACGGACGGACGGACGGACGGACGGACGGACGGACGGACGGATGGATGGATCTGATTTGGACTAGGGTGTGTTGTTTATGTGCTTGCTTTTGACCTCCTGTGCCTGAAATTTTGAAAAGCAACACAATAGTTGAGAAATTGTGATTTAATAATAAATCAGTCAGGTAGATTTCACTACAAGATAAGATTAATTCATCATTCTATTAGATACATGCTTTGTCTTTTGTAGAACAAGCTGCACAGCAGGTTGTGTGTCTTCCTCTGTTCTCCCTGTCAAAGTCTTTCTGTAAAAAAGTCATTTTTCCTCACAATTTGATTTAAGCAGAACTTTGACCTTTGAGAATGCCAAACCACTCAAATTATCTCTGATTTACAGAAATACAAGAGGGTTTTTGCCTAAAAGCATTCCTGACAGAAACTGTGACGGGAACAATGGGATTTTTCAGGATCTTAAAGCATCGGGGGCTTTGTCCAAAGCCCAAAATGTTAGACTTTTTTCACAAGGAATCTGCACTGCTTCTAAGTACTTTAAGGTTAATATAATACAATACAGGGCATCCACCATTTGTCTGCCTTAGCTGGATTTATTTATATATAAAGTACTGTTAGTAAACCAGGAAAGCTTTACAATCATTTCAATTTGTTTTTGTAATGAATGAATACTGAGGACCCAGCATTCGCACCAGAAACAACCGACAAGTTTCAACAGTTTTTTGGAATGTGCAACAAGATCTGAAAAGACAGTGGTGGTCTGGAACGGTATCTGGTTCTTCTGGGGAGAAAGTTGAGATGTGAACGGCCACCAGTAGATGACTGATTTGTTCTCAAAAAATAAACTAAGGTTCACTAACCTCAGATGGGTTTGAATGGAAGCTCAGAATGGAGAAGACAAAGCCACTCGGAGTGTTACGTTACATTTCGGAATGGAGGGTGAACAGGAACTCTCCAGTTAATCCTACTGGCTTGTTTCCTTGTTGTCAGGTTGGTTATTCGTAGGAAGCTGGGATGAGCAAACCATGCGAAGTTAAGCAGGCAGAGTCACATTGAGGGACAGACCAATGAGAGTTGTCTGGGACTGATCCAATGCCAGATCAGGGAAGTAAGAGATCTGAGAACAATCCTGGTACACTGATTCATGGCAGTTTAATTTTTTTATTTGTCATTGGAGACAAGGATAAAGAGAAATAGAGTTTAGGATTGATGCAAGAAATCATTTTAGTCAGATAAGAGAAATCAGAGTGTGCTTCAATTTTAAAAATATTACAACTCTTAAAGCTCTATGGTTGTAATTTATAATCATTTTCAACAAAGAAAGTTGGTAAACACTGATTAACTAAAATCTTAGTCAAATGATGAGATCTGAAAAATATTTATTTTTGAAATTATGCTGAGACATTTCCTAACAGTGATAAAGAATTGTTGTTCTACGTTTTTCATAACATTGTTCTGTTCTACTTGACAAGAAACAGACAATTTGTCTGTTCAGTTTCTACTATTAAACTCTTTAGAGAAACAGTGTTACATTTAACAGAGTACCTTATTATTGACCTTTCTGGCTTTGTTAGGCTCTTACAGTCTTACATTTCCTCTTGTCGTGTGTGCATATATACTGTACATATATACACCCTTGCTCAATGAATCTGCGCTACATAGAATATAGCTTCCTGGATTTATACATCCTACTCCAGTGTAGATTTCCTTGTGTCCTTTAAAATGGATAATGGAGCAGATAGAGAATGTAGTCAATTTAAAGCAAGCCATGTTGTTAGTATGACTTACATATGTACCACTGCACCCCATGGTTAATCCTCACAACAGTGTTAACATGCTCCCCATAATTTCATATCCGTCTTAAAAATTTGTGTGGTATCCTTAGTCAATGCAATTGTGGTAGGATGCCATTATTCTGTAGCTTTTCCCTCTGGCCCTCAGCAACCATAGAGATAGGTGGGTATTTCTGACATATATTTGTGATGTCCCAAGGTTTTTAAAAAAAAAACATCACACTAATTTATAAACCTGACTCAAAGATCCTCAACTATCTCGAGCTTCAAACAATGATTGCAACCAAGGTTTAGGCCTACAACTTAGGCAGCTGGGTGACAGAGCCCTTTGCCCTGAAGCATGCATTGCTGGTTAAAAGTCCTTGCTTTGCTGCTCTAAGTCAAATACTTGTAAACATGACTGTTTGGTATGCTCTGATCATGAGATGCAAGAGATTACAGAAAATATAATCAGGTGACTAATAAGCCTACAAGATGAAGATCGGGTACTGATATGGGGTAAAATTATAATAAAATAGCTTTCTGGACTTTTTTATTTGAACATAGAGAAAAAATTACCTCTCCATATTAGCAGCTATTTTATAGAGGAAATATTCAAGCATTTACACAAGAAAAAGACACTATCTTTGAAAGAAAAAATGGGGATCTTTCATGCAAGACAATACTTTATCACATGCAGCAAAGCATTTCTGTTTAGCTGCACAGTAAAGACCTCAAAGATAAAAGAATGGTGTTTCCTCGTTCCTTACCCTTTGAGAAGTTGTACAACTTTCTTAAAAGTAAGATTTATAGTCACTGGTCTACATGAGCTCACTGCACTATTAAAAGTATAGTTTAATCAGTGCGGAAACTATAGGGCACCATGAAAGTTCACCACTTATTTCTCTACCTAATATGAAGAACTATACTAAAAGAGATATATAGATGAAAACATTCTTCACTCAGGTTACAGGCTCTTTGTTCTAAAATGCTGTGCGTGTGAGGAATCATTTTAGGTTTACCAAAGAAAAAAGATGTAATTTTAAAACCTTCTGTGATTTGAATGAAGTGATGCCAAAATTTTGTTTTACAACACAAAAGGAAGTAATACATCTGCAGCAAGTCGGTGTAAAGCAAACTCATTTGAAGACATTTAACCATGTGGGTCATCTGAGAGGAGCAGCTGACTGACATCCTAATCTCTCCAGAAGCATTTAAGGAAGTTGTCTGTGTGAACTGTCCTTTTGGGAAGGGAGGTCATTTGTGATTAATTGAGAAATAATTTATTTGTTACTATGTTATTGTTTACAAAGTATGACTGCTAAGTAAGATCTTCTGGCCTGAAATGTTGCTTGTTGTGTTCAGCTAGTTTCAAAGCATTTTGATGTGTCTGGCTACATTAGCACTTGGCGTGGAATGCTTTACACAGTAAATGCTATCACCTGATTAAATGCACTATGGTAAAATTATAAAATAATTTAGCGCCCCTCTGAAGATAGAAATTATACTGCTCTGACGTAAATACTGCTCCAGAAATACACGTTAAACGTAACATTAAGAGAAAATACGTGAAGTTCTGTGGACAATTTATTTATTTTTTATCATTTCTGTCTATTCAAAAGGGACTTCTTTGTATCCCTTCAATTCATTTTTATTTATATAGCGCCAATTCACAACAGATGTCATCTTAAAGTACTTTACAGAGACAGTTCAATCAAATAACAGTCAGAGTTCAGAGTTTTTCATTTAAGCAAAACCAGTTGATTGCATCGGCTTATTGACTTGACAGCAATCCCTCACACCAAGCATGCATGTAGCTACCCAGAAGAGGAAAAACTCCCTTTTAACAAGAAGAAACCTCCAGCAGAACCAGGCCCAGTGTGAGCAGCCATCTGACGAGGGCTCAAGGAGACAGAAGCAGATACACAGAAAGAAGCAGAGATACAGAAGGCAACTGTCAGCTCCACAGGCCTTGTTTAGTGTGATGCTCCAGCCCATGTGGCCAATTATGATTGACTGGGGGTGGTTTTTACCAGGGCTACAGTGCCAAAAAGTGGCACTGAGGACTTTGTTGATTGCTAAGCTTATGGGTTTAGGGGGCTTGCAAATAAAGCAGATAGTTATCATGTCCAAGACCATGGTTCTCAACCGGAAAAATGTAACTTGTCCCCTTCAGGTTGGAGGAGTTCAAGTTTTTTGGGGTCCTGTTCACGAGTGAGGGGAGAATGGAGCGGGAGATCGATAGACAGATCGGTGCAGCTGCTGCCATAATAGAGACGCTGCACCGGTCTTTCATGAAGAGAGAGCTGAGCGAAAAGGCAAAGTTCTTGATTTACTCGTCGGTCTACATTCCTATCCTCATCTACAGTCATGAAATCTGGATCATGACCCAAAGAATAAGATCCCGGATACAAGCGACCGAAATTAGCTTTCCCCACAGAGTGGCTGGGCTCTCCCTTAGAGATAGGGTGAGGATCTCGGTCATTTGGGAGAGGCTTGGAGTAGAGCCACTTCTCCTTCACATCGAGAGGAGTCAGCTGAGGTGGCACAGACATTTTTTTCGGATGCCCACTGGACGCCTCCCTCAGCAGGTGTTCCAGGCATGTCCCACCAGGAGGAGGCCCAGGGGACGACCCAGGACACGCTGGAGGGATGATGTCTCTCGGCTGACCTGGGAGTGGCTTGGGCTTCCCCCAGCAGAGCTGGAGGAGGAGTCTGGAAGGGGAAAGTCTGGGACACCCTGCTAAGGCCGCTGCCCCAGATAAAGTGGAGGACGAGTACGAGTTTTCATGTCACTTATTGTTGAAGACAGTCAAATTCCCTGGCTGTCTATAATGAAACCTATTGATAGATGGAAAAATGAAATCCAAAGAGTATTTGAATTCTTAGTTGGTCTTTCTCTCCCTGCACCACCCACTGACCCTCTTATTCTCTCTTAGTTAATTGGGTTAAAAATATGTTTCATTGTTGAAATACATTACAAACTTCTCAGGAGAAATCAGGTGATGTTGTAATAATAAAAGACAAAAAGATATCAAAAAGAAATACACTTCTATTTGCTATTAATGTTCTATGTCAATAAAGTGTCTCATGGACATATTTCAAAGATTGGAAATTAATATTGTGTTCCAATTTAAACCACTTCAAGCCCTCCAAAGTCACATAAAGCATACAAACTGTTGTGCATCCATAAAACCTTATTTTTTAAGGGCCATTGTTTGTTTTGTTGTATTAAAAAGTGAATTTATTAGAACAGTATGTCAGATAAAATCAAGGCTGTTAGCATATCTAAAAACTCCCTTCATATTGAAAAATTCAAACATTACAAGAACTTCAGTGGCCTCTGCAGTGTTGAGGAGAGGTCTTCTTGGGTACAGTGTGCTTTTGATTATGCACAATTTAGCATTAGAGATCTCTAGCATCATTCAATTTTCATGTCATTGGTGTATCAAGGTCCAAAGCATTGCATAAAAGAACCTGGTAGCAGCAGTAGCAGCTTATTCACAAAGGGGTTGGCTTGCATACACCGATGTGACTTGGCTACCAGCGAATAAAAGTTGGCTCACTGGACTAATGCCAAGACTACAATCTAATCATACCCACAGTGAGCTTACAGATCCTTTCTAGTAACCTAATTCGCTGCACTGCTTCTGGCACTGTACATTATGCATGGGGTCCTTTCACTGCCCTATCTGCAACAAACACGTTCTCCCTTAGCTCTTTATAAAAAAGGTAAGATTCAAGTAGTCCACTGACATAAAGAATATTTTGTGTTGTACTTCTTATGGAATAGAGCCAGGCAGAGGCAAGGTACACAGAACACCAAATTGCCGCCATTGGCAGCTTTCTCTTAGATACGATGATTGGAAGGCAGAGCATCATAGATTAGGTAATGCTGTTGCTTTTGCTGAGTGCTTATTTACTTGATGTAGTTTGGGTAGTACCATACAGATACTGATGGTGGACAGCCAGATGTTACATACACCATGGGAGTATCTAATCTTACACATTTTGACCATACCTGGCTGAGAGGAGATTTTGAGGAAACGGGGAACATTGTGTTACTGGTTTAGGGCTTGGATCTGTGTTTTTCAACATCAAATAAGTTTTTAGACAAAAGTGATGTGGCCTTTGTGTAGGATATGTAACTGCATAAGTAATAAACAAACATTCTACAATCAAAAACATTCACAAAAACAAGCTGAATACAGAGGTACTACTTATTTTAGTATAAAAATATGTGAGGTTTGATGCAATTCTTTTAATGCGGATCTAACCGAACAAACATGATCATCTTTAAGGCACCTGTCCTTCCCATTAAGAAGTAGAAAAAAACACCAGTGGTTAGGCCGAACAAACACACACACTCTGGACTGACGACAGCAGAGACGACTTCCAAAGTTATTCCATAACTCAAATCAGTCTCTTGGCAGTTGTTGATTTTTTCCAGCCAATCATACTTCAAGAATGCCAAGGGTAAACAACTCCAGCTGAATGACAAGTTCCTGAGAGTTATGGTTCTTGATCCTCTGTAAAACTGGATCTTCACAGGCTGTGTGTGGCTTTGCTTTGAAATATTTCTTTCTGTGATTGAAGGGCTCCCTTTACCTAATGTGTTACAAATCACGTATTGTCTTTATTGTTTGTGTGGTGTGTTTTTTTGTTCACTTCCATTATGGACCAGTTCACCCTTTTAAAGAACAAAATTATTGAGATATCTGACTCAAATCAGACCTCAAATATTTCAAACATTGTGTATTTGTTTCATTTTTATGTACAACCTCAAAGCATAGGGGAGCAACAGACACAGCACTACCTAAAACTATTTCCCCGATTCCAAATTTCCAAAGGAAAAAAAAATTGGGAGGGAGTGATGGGGCACACTTGAATGCTTAAGACCGTCAAATTGATTTAATAAGACAATTATAACCTGAGTAAATACAATTTCTTTAAATTGATTAAAAGGTTGAATTAACATTTTTCACTCCATTTTTTGTTGTTCATATTCCTCAGCCATACTTATATCACACAACACAACAGGAATAACCTGTGATAAAGATATCGATTTTGAAAACGCATGGTTACCATAGTAACCACAGTTCTCCGAAAACTGAGTGAGATGTCTCAACATGAGGGAATCAGCCTCAGATGTGACCAATCATTGGAACTCCAATACTACCACGTTTGTCACTAACAGACCAATCTGTGCTTGGTAAAATGTATTTGTGGTAGTTTTAGCAGTGCTAAAACAACCACAGCTCACAAAAGTGATGTGAAAAAAAGATAAATAAAGCATCACAGATAAAAGACAAAACAGCTCAAACAGGATAAAAGGAACATTGACTCCATCAGAGCAATAAAGTGTGATGAAAGATAAACCAAATTATACAACATTTATTTCCGATAGAGTAATCTGATTGGACGGGAGAGTTCCAAGTGAGTGCTGATAGTCTCCGATAACAGCACTGGGACTGTTCACAGGTGTATCACTCCACTACACCGGTATTTTAACAGTTAACTAACTGAATTAAAAGATGGACCAGTAGGCTGTCTGATCAAGATAACAACACATCAGAAACACGCCTCATGCCATCAAAGCGTCTGTCTGTCAATTCCTATTTCAGTGGCTGCACAATAAACGGAAGCAGTCAGATCAATGGAAAAGATAAAAAATAGCTTGTGCGCCGAAAATGTTACAGTTCGTCGCATGGTAACAGCCTTGTCCAGGAACTATTTGTGCTAGCGGAGCCAACAATCATGAAATAAACAAATAAATTACAATCTTTTGTGGCATAATATTGCTAAGTGATAAAATGTGTTTGTAGAACTGTTGTATAAAAGCAAAATCTCATTGCTTTATTAAAGGATAAAATAAAACCCACTGTCATGCTATGTGTTTTAAAAGCCAAAGAGAAAAGATGAGCTTTGACAAGGGATTTAAAATCAGTCAGACAAGCGGCCTTTCCGATGTACTGAGCCAGATGGTTCCAAAGCTCAAGAACTGCAAAAGCATGGTGCCCACGGCTCTTCTGCTTAGTTTTAGGCTCTCTCAGAAGGAGCTGAGCAGTTGATCTGAAAGAGCGAGTAGGTTAAGGATGTAGAAGCTCAGAAAGGTCTGGCAGGGAAAGAGTATTCAGGAATTTAAAAGCAAATTAAATATTTTTAGAAGGAATTCTAAAATATATGGGCAGCCAATGGAGCAAGGCTAAAATGGGGGAGATACCCATACCTGCGTGTTAAAAGGCATGCTGCAGCATTTTGAACCATCTGGATACAGGAGGAGACACTAACCCCCATATAGAAGGCATTGCAAAAATCCAGCCAAGTAGTAACAAAGGCGTGGATTACCTTTATTGGTAATTTTTTGTAATGGGGGATACCAAAAGCACCTTAGGGGGTCAAAAACCCAGAACGTACTAGATGTTGATGTAACGTTTAAACAACGTTGTACCCCAATGTTGGATTAGCATTGGATTGTGATATGAAAATGAAAGTTGGTTTTACATTTAAGTTTTCTCATATGAACATTACCACTCAAAATTGAGCAGACATTGGATATTAGTTACTAGCCAACACAACCTTAAATCAACTAAATGACTTGTCAGATTAATGTTAAGACTACATTCAACTGACATTAGCTTTTGACATTGTGTCAAAGTTGGCTTTTGGCTGCAACCCTATACAATCTAGAACCAACATCAATACAATGTAGAGTGTCTGCTGGGAAGCTAAAGAGGTCTGAGCTAGTAAAATAGCTTTCCCTCAGCTCTCTACATTAAAAAAGTAAAAAAATAGACGAAAGTGGTTTCTAAAATATATCTTACTACTCTAACTCTTTTCCAAGCTGAGCTCCTCGGTGTCTGTTTCTGTCCATAATGTTCAACAGCCTCCATGTCTCTCTAAAATCTTTTCTCCTCACTCAGGAGCTATCAGCACAGAGTTTCCTGCCTAAGGCAGATTTACTGATTTTGCTAAATAGGGAGATTTACAACCATTCCCTGCTGAACATTTAACATTCTACCAGAGTTATCACAGGAAAGCTGGCTGACCTGCTCTCCAGAAATCAAATGCATATCTCTTGTGTATTTTTTGTGATTTTATTTGTTTTACCTTAAATGTTGGGAAATATAGGCGTTTACATAAACAGTTTCAGCTTTTAATTCTGTGTCCTATGGAAATTTCTATCAATTGTTCATATATTTGAAGATGTTGATTTCGTGAAATTCTTTTCGTTTTTTTATTTATCCAAACTGTGGCTCAGGCATTGATTATAAAAAAAGGAGCAATAAATAACAGCATCAAGAGTACTAGAAATGATACAACACCTATCATGCTCAAGAGATTAAGTCTTGTTGAGATAGAATTGTGTTAGAGTACTTTGTGGGCATGGGGGTCATCACACCGTCATTGAAAAAGTTTGATGTTGTAAAAAGCTGTCATCTAATTAGAATAAAGCTTCAAGAGAAACAAATCTACTTTAAAAATAATACTTTGTAGCATTGTTGGTAACCATGCTAGCAGACAGTTTTTGCTATATTTAATTGCAAGTAAAAATAGGTGCAGAATGCTTGAGTTCCCTGGTGGTGTTTTTTCATACAAGTCAAGTAAAATTACAGACAAGTAGAGTGTTTTCATATAATGCTCAATTATCCTTATGTACAAACCTGTGTGAAATATGAAGAAACTTCGCTTGAGAAATTATTCTCAGTAAAGTATATATATGATGAGTGCAAATGTAATAAAATGTTCATATTTATATTTGAGCTTTGGTTTATCTTAGATTGAATTAAATAGTTTTAAAACTTAGTTGTATGTATTTAACTCTTTTGGGTACCTTGTACCTTTAGCCTTTTAAAAAAAAAATTCAACATATGAATCAAAATGTTCCAATAACCCTCTTATAAGTCTGAGCTTAGGTGGTTTGTATTTAGATTATAGTTCATTATTTCCCATGAAAGTCAAAAGCTACAAATGAGAATCCAACGGAGAAACCCACTGAAAATCAGCAGAAACATAAAGGCTTTGAGCAAAAAAATCACAATCAAATACAATTTTACATGACTTTAATCATGTTATGGCTCATGGCCAAATTCTTTCAAAGTACTTGACTGAAAGGGATTTGAATACATATGCATGGGTAAAAAAAGTTTTTTTTTTTTAAGCACCAGACATCGCAGAGACAAAATAGAATGAATAAATAGCAGAATTAACCGAGAGAATTATTTCACAAATCTTCTCTGCTTTCCGGAGTCATTGGACAAGCAACATTCTGCATGATTCTGAGTACTTCACAACCATACAAAGGAAAACACAAAGAAATGAAACCCTCCTTTATGACATTTGTAGTAACCAGCTCAAGCTGGCTAAGTCAGCAAGCAACAGAGAGCGTTACTCTGATTTACCTCCAGCATCAATTTCATATTTGTCTGTCAGTAATCAATGCAGTCAGCGTCCATTTTTTTTCTCCCCCCCTTGGGTTGACTCATGTCTGTAAATGCCATGGCAGCACACATTGTTCACTGCATTATAGGTCTGTTTTGACTGAAGTATTTATTGTGGTCAAATTAGGTGTACTCTCTGTTCTTTTGGCCGAGAGACCACCCAATTCACTGGCTTTTCTCACCATGACAGTACCCTGCAGGGCTCCTCAAACGGTTTTTAATAGCACACAAGCTACAGTTTGGCTGGTTTAAGTGGTTTACAGAGGAGAGGACAGGACAGACTAAACTTGTAAACTTAGACAATACTTCTTGAATATATATATTGAATATATTACAAAGCAGTTTTTTCTCAATTACTTTCATATTGACATAACTGTCACCCGATGGAGTTGAAGTAAACGCCTTTTAAATTAGTCATATTATATTGATGTTATTATACTGACTCTGTCTTCCTTAAATGAAAGACAGATTCAGGGATGTGCATATGTGAAAATGGATCATCCAGCTGTACTTTGCAAACAATTTTCCAATCATGGTCCATCTGGCACTGTCAAGAGGAAATACACACCTTAGATCAATGATTAATGTGCAGCCCAAAGTGCAGATATGGATTTTTCCAGACATGCTAGAATGTGTCCCATTTATCACAAGCCATCATCTTATTTTTACTGGGTATACTCAACTTTGAATTGACTTTGCAGTGAGATAAAAAGATAACCTATTTGAATATATGAAATATAACCTATTTGAACCTATTTGAATAGAGATCTCAGATTCATGCCATAGTTTAACATTTAGAGAACCTAACCAGATATTGTGGGATGGGTGGGATTTATTCACCTTCAATGCATAAGTTTGCTCAGAGTTGCAGGAAACAATTAAGGTACAGTATGTGGTGTGGCGTGGTTTTGCAAATGTTGGTGCTGGTGCAGTTCCCTGTTCCAAAATTCCAACACAATGATCATATTGTCAGGAAGCGGTTGTTTGGGTGGTGGTGAGGCAGAGGCTGGAACCGAGTTGAAGAGAAAATGAAGGTTTTAATGAAGATAAGAGTCCACAGTACAGCAACTGAACAGGTTCCTCAGACCAGGCAGCATGGCTTAACGGAGAACAGGGTTAACACCGGTTGCACCGGACTTACGAGAGGCATAGAATCTTTCACCGAAGAACTCAGGGAATCTCAGACAATCAATGACCAGGACCCGACAAAGAACAAGAGACACAGGAGGGATTATATACATAGTGAGGGAATCAGGGAAACAAGACACACCTGGGAATATTCAGGGGAAGACAGGACGACACAGAGAGCACAGATGACAACAAAAGACTCAATAAACACAGGAAGCCACGGATCATGACACATATTGTAAGAGCAACTGAGACAGGAGCACAGAAAACCACTAAACCTGCCCTATCTACTTTTTTTAGCTGATTTTCTTTGTTGTTGTTTCTGGTTCAATTTTTGTGTGTGTCTATTTTTTTTTTCTTTTTTTTTTATTGCTGTTTTCTGCTGCTTGGAGTGAATTCCCCCACCTCCCATGTAGTTTTTCTACAATGTTGGTTGAACTTTGCACAATTGATTGTTTTATCATTTTATGTGAACCCTCAGCTTATCCCAGCTATCACTAAGCTACGGACAGGGTAGTCCCTCAGCAAGCAACAGTTCCATCAAAATTTCATCTACATATAATCATATTAATCAAACCAGCATGCATACCCACAGCTCCAAAAAAAGCTTTTCCACATTAAAAACTGTTGTACTTGAAAGGTTAAATTAGCAATGAGCAATTGTATCCCATCTACTCAAATTAGCTCAAAAATAGATAGGTTTTACCTATATCCAAAACATCTAACAGTGCGCAAAATTGTAAATACTCAAACCCGACTATGAAACGTGATGGTGGCATTATTTTTACAGAGTTGCTTTCATTTACCAGTGAAGATAGTCAGAGCAAAGATGAATGGAGCAGGAGACCTTTAAAAATAACAAACGCTGCAGAAGACTTGAGACTGTTATGTTTTGTTGTGTTTTTTGTTAGTTTTGGTTTTCAGAAGGACACTAGCCATGTAACCAGACATAGAACAGATAAGTTAAGATCAACAACCATTTACATTTATTAGAATAGACTTTATGCTAAACTCTGCTAAATAAAAGCCTACATGGGACACTTTAGTAAGTCACAGCTCAGTTACTGATGTTACAATGTCTACAGTATGTACATTGAATGTATTCTGAAGATGGCTGGAAAAATGATGCATTGCAAGCTTGTCTCACTTGGAAAAAAAACATACTGCATGTTTCCAAATGTCCATTCAAGTGAGAGGTAAAAAACACCCCCCTACCCACAAAGAGGATATTCCATCGGGTTTTCCAATTAATATACAAAGTGGGTCAGAGCTTTACAGTGACTCTTTTAATTTAAATCTCCAGCAATACTTTTGCTTTTCACTCCATTGAGGGTCCTTGGTACTGAGTAAACACCCCCATCTGGCAGCTACACACCTTTTTGCTTCACAGCCTCTTTCTTCCTCTTTTTTTGTTTGTTACTTCCGTTTACTACGTCTGTTTCCATAGTTGTTGCTGGCTGGATTGGGACATGAGAGGAGGGCCACCACAGAGGGCCCATCACTCACCACACATACTATATGACTGCTTGCACCCCCTGATGCTTGTGTGCATAAGCTGTTTAGGAAAAAAATAATTGACCACATCATGCTATCCACATACACACAGATGTATAAATATACAGAAACAAGCATGTTTGCAGGTTTGGTTTTTCTTTTTCAGAGTGAACCTCACTCCCTGGTGGCCATTTGGCCCTTCGATGTATGTGCAGGTGCAAGCATGGAAAGCACAGCGAGTTGTGTGTGTCAATGCAGACATTGATACACACAGCTAAAGGAGGAGCTGCAGATTTATCTGCTAAACCTTAACGCAACGATGCTGAGCAAGTCAGCGTAGCCCAATGGAGAGGTGACAAGACAAACGAAAAATTCATGATCAAGTGAGACAAGGTGCAAAAAAGATATTTGATGCCTTGATTGATTAGAAACAAGTATTGCTCAATATACAATATTAAAAAAACATTTAGATTTCAAGACAAGTAGATAAATGCATAAGTAAGTATTACCGGCAAATGTTGCAGAACACCATACTAGCTGCAAAAAATATTCTAAGCTCATAAAGTTCCAAGAAAAAATATTAGGATTATTGCTCAGCATTTTTTTTAAATTGTAAGATGAAAATATGTTTTTTTTGTTTGCTTTCTGTTGTCATTGTATGTGATTTGGGACCTTTAAAGCTTTTCTGAAACTGCAGAATATTGTTGTATTAAGTAAGCTGGAAAATTGGTCTCTGTTGGAAAATAACTTAATAAAACATAATATTACTGATTAAGGTAAAGTGTGATTTAAACATAAGTGTATCACATTCACCAAAAGGGAAATAAAATAAATACCTTAAAGTGTGTGCAGAATTATTAGACAAGTGATATTTGAGATATTTTTTTTATTATTGAACAACAGCTATGTTCTCAATTAACCCAAAACAACTAATAAATATCAAAGTTGAATATTTTTTTAGGTTGGATTTGTTTTTTTTAGATTTGGCTATTTTAGGGGGATATCTGTATATCTGTGTAAGTAACTACTTTGGGAACGTTTCTCTGCAAAGGGGAAAGGACTGATCTGTGTGAAGGGAAAAATGAACCAGGCATGTATTGTGAGATTTTAAGCCAAAAAAATCATTCTGTCATTGAGAGCATGAAGATGGAAAATGGCAGGATCTTCTGGCATGACAATGACATCGCTTGAGTGGAAGGAGTGGCTCTGTAAAAAGAATTTCAAGGTCCTGGATTGGCCTTGCCAATCTCCAGACCATAACCCCATGAGAAATTTGTAGAGGGAGATAAAAGTTCATGTTGTACAGCGGATAGTTAAACGCCCCTAGAAACAGAACTAATTGACATAAACCTTGCCCAGAAAAAATGGTAATATCTAACATTTTCTTACACAGTTGCATAAATCCTAGGAGTGTTAGGTTTGAAACTGCTAGTGTGATAGCCCTGAAATTGACATTAAAATAGCCATTAATTAAATTGATCTTGTTTTTAAATGTGTCTTGATTTTTTTGTCATGCTCCCCCTTAAAGTTGATAGATTTTGACTGCTCTCATAAGTTATAAATGGCAGTAGTTATAGGACAGGCAGAGTTTTTATTTCTAGCATTGAAACAGGGAGGTGAAACCTAGGATCCATTAGCTGTTTGGATGCAAGTGAGTAGCAAAAAAGTTTAAGAGTGTGAACGGGGAGTATTTGAACCATATCAAATAGCTCCTCAACACCTTGTTCTTTTTGTTTTATTATCTCGTAAAAGCTGAAGCTCACAGATTTATAATATCTATCCCTGGATCGTGTTATTAGCACTGTTAAGTCTTAACAGAAAGTGTGTGAATTCTTTTAAAGATAAAATCTGTTATGGGCACTCCTTTTATCCTCATAAAATAAAGCTTTTTTCCATCCACACCTTCACACATTGAAACAGCTTTTGGCTTTACAGGAATATGCCTCACTAGTAAGCACTTCATTGTAATGCTCTTCTCTTTACTTAGAATATTTTTTAGGTAAGTATAATTCCAACTTCAACCTCTATTTTCTGAGTTCACATTGTCTCCAGTGTGTTTTTCATGGAGGAATCTGTCATAACTGAATCAGTATTTTATTATATCTGAGCAACAACTGAATCCCAAAGGGATATTTATGGATGTTAGAACTTAAAAAAAATAGGATTTTTCAATATGTTGCTGTTGATGCTATAGTGGTTTGTCTTAATGCAGTTCTGGAAAAGCCTCTGACTGACAAAGTGTTGAAATAGCAGCAGAATGAGGGGTGATTAAAATTTGCATAAAGCACAAAAAGGTTTGTAGCTTTCATACTAAAAATTGGCAGTAGGGAGGAATCTCAAAACTTGCAGTGTGGGGAAAAAACAGTTGTGTAAGACCATGTGTTGACTTGTTACCACAGACCTTGTTCTTTATACACCCCAATGTGTAAAAAAATGAAATACATGAACTACTTGGAATACCCAGCCATGCCTGTAAATGAATATGTAAAGGCTAAGACTGTGCGTCAATATAACTAAGGCGACTGTGCTGTGAGGACATCACAGAGAGCTTCTTTTTTGTCACACACGTAAGGTCATTTGATTTATTACAAAAACTTACTGAACTTACTAAAAATAATTGACTAGAAATAAATAGTCTGTTGGTTCTTTTTGTTCTTTAAAGCCCAAAAAGGGCTGTTTATCGCCCACTTAAGCTAAATTCTTTTTTAATAATGATCGTTTTAACAACATATTTACAAAACATTGTCAAAACATATATATAAACCTCCTGTTTCTATTAGGAACGACCTCACCACACAAAGAAGTGAAGTAGGGTACATTAAATATTTAAAATGATTTAGGACTTTGACAAAAATAGTGAATTAAGATAAAAAGATAAAAACACATACAACTCATGGAGCCTGCTTGGAGTCTGCTGCCAATGTGTCTATGATTTAAAATGGTTACAATTATTATAAGTAGCATCAGTGCCTAAAAGAATCCTGAGTTTGGATGGCCAACCACTACGTTTGTGAGAAACCTCGAAACCTGAGCATTGAAAATAAGAGCACACATTGTAATGAAAATTCATTCAATTTCTAAAAGATAATGCCTTGTTGTCACAAAGTCCCTTATAGAAATACGAGTACAGTTATAGCTCTGATTCAATTTGGAAATTGGATCATTGATTCAAATTGTGAATTGATGTACCTATTTAAGCAAATTCTCTGGGGATTTTATATATATGAGCAACATAAAGATGTGGCTGTCATCGGGAGGGCTCAGGTTGACTGTTAAATACCCAACCTGTCAATCAGCGCCTGCTAAAACAGTCCCCTGCCAAGTAGATGCATGCTTCCTTATTGCCCCTCTGTGACACAGGAAAATCAAAACCAGCTAATAAGCCATCAATCATCATCTTCAAAGAGGTCAGCAGGATCTCTGGATACCCACACCCCCTGGATTCTTCCACTGGCATTGTCCCTCAATACCAAGGCTGCGATCCTTGCACAATTATGCACCCCTTGATGGATGCCTACTTTTTGTACACCTGATAATTAATCACATCTGACTTGTTTGGAAATTGTTGATTTGCCACCCCTTTTTTCCTTTGAATAGAAATTTTAAGCGCCTAGTTGCCGTGAAAATGGCCAAGGGACATGTAACCAAATACTAATGTTGCTGTATGTATATTTTTGACCC
>JAUZNJ010077509.1:0-24575 GCA_034780135.1 Jordanella pulchra
AAGCTGCTGCTACACTGCAATTTCCCAGCTTGGGATAAATAAAGTACATCTATCTATCTATCTATCTATCTATCTATTACAGCAGGAACTTCACAGGTATGTCTTCTGTCTTTAATCCTTGATAGCTTGTTTGGTTCCTTTGAGGAAGCTGAGGTGCATAAGCCATGTGAAGTGGGTTATCTTTAGGGTTAGATCTTTGCTCGTTATCGGGGATGGAAACTGTGTCAGAGCTGAGAGGTCAGAGATCCAAAGACAAACCAGAACATTATCCAGAGCCAGTCAGGGACATAGCAGGGGTCAGAACCAGTAGATCAGATGACTGAGAACAATCCAGGACTGAATCCAAAGATGTACGTAGCCAAAGTGTCAGAAAACAGGTCAATTTCAAAAAATGCAAACGGGTCCTACAGGAATTCAGGCAGACTCAGAGAATGAGGAGGCAAAATGCTCAGAATCAGGTTGGCAGATAGTGGCGGGTCGCTGGGAGGCCGGGTAGCCGGGTGGGCAGGTAGGCAGGCACGGTGGACAAACCTCTCTGAAGCTCATAACAATCTGGCACCAGCTACTGGTCTGAGGTAGGTATATATAGTCAGGGGAGCAGGTGATGAGATTTGATGAGGAGTCTAGCAGAGGAGCAGGTGGAGGTGATTGTGGTCATTAAACAGCACTGGTGCACAGATTCATGACAAGGCTGGTTCTCCTTGTACCACAGCCTATTCTCAAAGCTTGATATTGTGTGCATTCTAATTTCACAAGATTGCTCTTGGCTGCAAAGTTATAATGTTGTACATATTGAGGCAACATATTTTCTAAAATATATCATAAGCTCCCCAATCTCGCCCCTATGGCACCTCATTACACTTTTCCATCATTTTTTATCATGTAACCTCCATGTCAAAGTACTCTCAAACCATATTTCAATTCCTTCTCTTTTTCCAATTTCTACCCATACAATGCAATATCAATATAATGTCCTATCTTTGTCCTACTAAAATCGTGATTTTTTATTTTTTTACGGAGAACCTGAAACACTATTTCAAATTCCACCCTTCCACCTTTACAATATACCTAATGTTCCTACTTCTTTTCCACATCATTCCATCATCAGCAAACAATGACACACCAATAGAATCTACAACATTACAAAGAACTCACTGATCATAACGGAACTTCACCTTGGTCTTTATATAATTCTTGCCAAATATATTTTAGTTCTTCTAATGAAAAACAGAAGGGCTTGTTTGAACGGTTATTTTTCTGTCATTCCCCCATTGGCTTCCATTAACGTGGTCTGAAATTTCCTTCCATCCATCTTCTACTGTATATCACTGCTGGGTTACATTAGGACTGCTGTCTATCTCCAGCAGTCTATGGATAAGAGGCTGGGTACACCCGGGACAGGTTGCCAGTCCATTATAGGACAACACAGAGAAATACAACCGCACACACACACCTGAGGACAATTTAGAGACGTCAATAAATCTAGCAGTCATGTTTTAGACTGTGAGAGGAAGCCAGATTATCTAGAGAGAACCAGCAAAAGACCCTGTGTCAGGAATCAAACCGATGACTTTCTTGCTGCAAGGCAACAATGCTACGAACTACACCACCATGCAGCCCTGGTCCAAAATGACCATATTTTGCTAATTTGGTTTGTGTTTTTAAATTAAGCTCCCTTGGAACAACTGTGTCAATTTGACTCAGATTACCTTCATTGATGAAAAGAATTTGGTTATACTGAGAGATGATGGGATACTAATGCAGCTGTTATTTCAGATGCTGATCAAGAAGGATGCATTTAAAAGGCACCTTTAACTGTGACTGATTTCACAGCCAAATGCACAAGCTAAATGCCTTCAAGACCTATTTGGTCACATTGACAAAAAGATTGTTTGAAGGAATAAAGGTAATAATTTGAAACCAAAGAATTTGCTATCAGCACTGGTGCACAGATTCATGACAAGGCTGGTACTGTGCAAACCTAAAGACGGAGTGTTGCCTCTAAATTCAATTTACCTCAAAAGAACAGCTAGAATATTAAGAATTTGATATAGGATGATAACAAACTCACACTAACATCCTAACTATTCTGGCATAGATAAAACAGGCTCTAATCAGGTTTTTGGAAAGTTGTTTTTTAGATGTTTTTTACTCCAGCCATTCAATCAAGCTACTTGTTGGATATATATACTGTGTAAAATGATTTAAAAATTAAAAGACTAAAAGAGACTGAGATTCATCATTGTAGGTAAACGTCTGATCTATACTGTACAAGGAATGTCGCTGGACGCCTTTCTTCCAGTTTTGCCAAAGCCCGGTGAATAATAGGATGCCATTGTTTTTCTAACAAGAGTGGATGGAGGAAGCTGCATGAACTGTGGAGCTATATTTACACTGAGTTTCATATTTGCATGATTCACCAAGGCCACTGGCAGTTTAGGGCTTAGGATATTAAAGTGAAGTGAAACACACAGGAAATAGTGGTGACGTTAAGGGAAATCATGACTGTAACGTCTTATGAATATGCAAGAATGGATTTAATGGCTTATATACATTTTGAAGATGAAACATTAACTTCTTGTCATTTTAGTTATTTTTATGTAAGTTTTTAAGCTTCTAAATATGTAAAGATAATTAAGTGAATCCAAATATATTTGGTGACAATGAAGAATGCATATTTTGTGTTATGTTTGATCTATTACTGAGATATGCCTGGGTGTTTGGTTTCTAAGGAGAGGAAGGAGGAGGAAGAGGGGTGGGGGGGGTGGGGGGGTGGAGGATAGGTTTCTCAACTAGAGGCAGGGATTTTCCCACACAGGTCCTGCATTCATATCTCACTGACGTGGATTTCTTCCCACATACACACCTGCGACTCTAACATCTCATCACCATCCCACTGAGAGAAAGCCATCCATCAACTGTTTTTTATTGGTGACAACTTAATAAGAAACAGAAAAACATGGCTGAGGCACCTGTACCTCGAGCAAAAACCCACGCTGCTTATATCCCAGCACGTATCTGCATGCAGTCCATGCGTCATTTTAAATGCTGAACTCCTATGACCAGTTGGATTGAGTGTCCAAATGTTAAATTCAAAGAAACTAATGAGATCTCCCCCTCAAATATTGTCAAAGCCTCTCACAGACAGAGACACATACTCTGTCCCGTACCAGCCGTCATATTGACCACGAGAGCAAGGACAGAAGGCCCTCTATGTTAAACAACCGAGTGAGAAATGACAGTACTGGCTCAAATATTTTAGAGCTTTTCAGAAGATCCGGTGAAGGTCACATCACCCTGAACCAATCTTCCATCGAACAATGATGCCATTTGATTTCATTCCTCTTTTTCCTCTGAACTGAAAAGCTTCAATGGTTAATTTGACGCAGCAATTGCATAGCTGAAGTCAACCCCCTCCACCTCCATATTCACCTCCACCCCTGTCTGGTCATCTTTTCCAGCTGAAGAACAGGAATCTACTCTGTTTGTGTTGCCAGATCTTGGCTGAGATGCTGTTTGTTAAGAGCGATGGGACACGCATCTTGGTCAGAAGGGGGCCGGGGGGATGGCACTTGACCTTTTGATTCGTCGCAGGGATAGTCTGTCTCCAAAGCGTGCTTCTGGGCTCATACAGGATCATGTAAAAGCTGCTTTTTGACCTCCATCCAAAATGACCATCTACTCTGGTTGTTTTAAAAACAGAAGCAAGATTGTGGCTAAACTGGGTTAGAAAATAAAGTATAATCATCAATATAGTATAATCATATGGAAAGACATGAGTGGGGAGTTTAATCAAAATGATCAGAGAGGGTGTTCCAATAAAACTTTTAAGATCTATCAGACTACAAATATCTCCATTTCTTGTCTACTTCTCTTGTTTACTAAACAGCTTAAGGACAGTCAGATTAAAAGGACAGCTTCTGTGAACAACAATTATCAAGGCTTTTTAGACCAGACTTCCCAGTCTAAAGGTTTTCTTCAAGGACTGTCCTGTAATTAGCTCTACCTCTCGCGGCATTAGCTCAGACCAGCTACCCTGCTCCTCCTGATGCTATTACCAACATGTACTGGGGTGGGGTGAGGGGTGGGATGGGGGGAAGCGCAGTTTTAGCTTGATCACCTTCTTCCATGTGTTTTCTATGTCTCACTTGACTTCGTCTGGCTCTTTCAACAATGACTTTCTTCTTCCAACTCCTTCGTTAAAGTTAGCTTTGTGGACTGTGCCATTATATATCTAGGCCACAGATTCTCCCACCTGAGCTGAAGATCTCTGTAGTCCCTCGAAAGTTACGTCTTTGTAGGTTTGTGTTTTGTTTGCACCTAATATGATATGATGTGAACAGGGCTCCATAGATGTTCAAACCTTAAAATATTGTTTTTTATAATCTAATTTCATTTTAACCTCTTCCACAACACTGTCATGTTTTTGGATAAATGTCTAGTGCACATGCAGATTACCACTCAGGAGAAGATGGAATCAGTTAAAGGAAGTTTATTAAATTATAAACAGACAAGTTAGCAGGTGGAATAAGTCCAGGAAACAGGGCTCACAGAGCGGTCATCACATTGAGAGGATGAAAAGCTCAGTCTGGGAGGGTTTGTTGGAGGCTTCGGGTTCATAGTCGCATTGTGGTTCTTGGAGGTCTTGGTTTTTGGCATGGGAGTGATCCGTAGGAGGAAAAGGCCTGGAGGTGCGACAAAGGGCGGACAAGTAGTACTAGCTGGCTGGAGTCTGAGGCTCGGTTCGGCTGAAAACCAGGGAATCCAGGAGGAGCTTGTATCTCAGCAGAAAAGGAGAGGAGGAGAACTCGGGCAACCAGTGGGTACAATCCACGATGTCTCAAGGGATGTGTCCAGATTTGATCATCAGTGGAAAGATGTAGGGCGTCTCGACGGTAACACCCGAAGACGAGGAGAAAAACACAGGAGAAATCACTGGGGAGGAAACTCTTAGACTAGCTCTAGGGGGCTCAGAATACCATTGCTTGCTAACACTCTGGCATCGAAGTATTGGCAGTCCACTCCTTGTGTACTCTCGGCCTGATAAGGTAATGGAACACCGGTGGGCAGGATAATTGCACCGATCTCTGGAGGGAAGGTGAGAAAGAAACCCACAAAGAGAACTCAAAACCCCTGTTCCACAACAAATACTAGGAGATAGGCACCGGCCCAACTGCGACCCTGACGGATGAAGCAGGAGAAGATGGTTGGAAGTTTTTGACATGAATTATGAATATCAGAAGTCTTTTGCAAGTCACTTTCACATTTAAAACAAAAAAAAACAATAATGCTGAAAATCTTCTTTGGGAGCATTTTTAAGCTAAAACTGAGCTGAATAAAGGCACTTCAGAGAGCTTTTGCCTTTGTAAGGATCTCTCAGCAGTAGCTACCCAGTAAGACTGAGAGGGATTCAGGGGAAACTGACAGTGCAGTCAGTCCAACAATGCAAACATTGTTGGAATGCACTCCACTGAGACAAAGATGTAACGTTACAGGAGAGGTAAAGATTGAAGTATACACAGAAGCAGAAGATTGACTATGCAGAGTGATGAAGAGAAATTTGACCAGCTGATAGAATTGGGGATCAGAAGATTTTGGGGTGCTTATTTTGTAAAATAGAAATAAATCAGTTGCAAATGCCTTTGTTACCTTTAGAAAAATTGTTAGCAGGTTTTGTGTGTGTGTGTGTGTGTGTGTTTGTGTGTGGGTGTGTGTGTGGGTGTGTGTGTGTGTGTGTGTGTTTCATTTTCAAAGGTTCAGAGTGCTTTTGGAGCAGAGCCAAGACCAGGTCAAATCTCAGTGTGGAGGGAGAGGCTAATTTACATGTTTAATGGCTCCTAAAGCTCAGATCCCACTGGCCTTTCAGCTCCAGTTTGACTAAAGGTTTCTATACTTTCATCTTTCCATATACAAGTTTTTTTCCTTCTTGTATTGTTGGATTATCATTTTCTAAGTTTATGTAAAATTTTAAAACATCCATATAATATAATCTCGGCCAGAAATTCTGCACGGGCACCAAATGGGTTAAATATGGGCAGTAAACATGGATCCCACATTGGTTTCCTGTTTTGCCCATAAGGGCCTTAGGTGAAATCTAACTGGGCTTTACATGGGGCTTATCAGGGCAATCCATAATGGGCTCATATAGATTCTATCTTTAAAAAGGTAAATATTTTTCCGGACCTTGGAAAGGGCCCAAGTAGGCTGGAAAACGGGTTCCAAGTGGGTTTGTCCACGACTTCCTAAATGGCCCCAACTGTTTCAGCCATGGAGGCCTATCGTGGGATTTACCTGGGCTGTACATAGGGCCTGTTTGGGATACTCAATGCCAGGCCTTGGAAGGGGCCCAAGTGGGCTGAAAAATGGGTTCTGAGTGCGATATTATCAAACTCATTAATATTCAAACCTGAAATGTATGATAAAACAAACTAATTATATCTGGGTTCTTCTGTTGATCCAAAGGGTATGGTAATTTCTTCTACCACACTGTTAATTTATCTGTTATTTTTATCCAAGTGCCCCTTTCAATATCTTTTGCACTTAGAACAAAAGAAGGCTGCTAACAAACTGTCAGTATTTGCTTTCCAGACTAGTTTAAACTCTGCTAGATGGCCATTTGCTCGCCGTGACATTGTGATGACAACAACAGATCGGGTGAGGATGGACCACACAGTTCTGCAGAGTGTAAACACCTTTGTGAGGAATGCCTGGTTTTGTTCAGTACCAAGAATCTGTATATAGCAGCATTCCTCTGCCAGCCTCCCCTCCCTATCCTGCTTCACGGGGACTCTGCTGAAGTGGCTATAATGAAAACCACAGAGTAACTGTGGTGATCTACACTGTATAATTAATAACACTGTGCATGTGCAATAAAATGTGATCTGTTTATCTAAGCTTGATGCTCTTTTGGGTTGTTTTACTGTAACAGTTTATGCTAAGCTAGCTAAGAGACACAAGAGCTTAATGCATTGATTAAAGAATTACCTTTTCTGGTATGTGTCTACCTGCTTTGTGCATCTACTTAAAAAGTTACCTCAAGCATAGTTAGATTTGGTTGAGCTTCCATGACCATCAACCATCCTGTTTTGCCACACATGTCTAACTGGACTGAGGTTGGGACTTTTTGTGGATCATTTTAAAATTTGAACATACTTCGATATATACTGGACTGCATGTGTAAATGTGAACCTGTACTCCAGGCTTATATGTTTTGCAACCTGTAACACATTTTTTCCTCTATTAACTGTAACCAGTGTTTTTCTGTCCAAAAAATAGAGCATCTCCACTACATGCTGTGACTAATGTGTTTTACAGTAGGAATGGTGCATTCAGGATGATATTTATTGTTTTGCACTAGACAGCTTTTACCTGCAAGCTAGATTTTACATTTATCCGCAAGTTTATTGTTGTCTTCATATGGCTTGTAGCAGAGCTTTAATAGGACATGTTGTGGTATTTTTTTAACAATAGATTTCAATGTCACTTTTTAATAAGCTGTAAAATCTCTGTTCCTCCTGGCATCTGGAGTGCTTGCTCCTCCTGTAATCAGCCTGGCAGCTTAGATGGACGGCCAAGTTTTTGGTTGGTTTAGAATGATGCTGATGTTGTTGAGGGGTATCAGAGTAAAGGGGGATGAATATAAAAGCATGCTACTATTTTCAGGTATTTCAAAAGTAAAACCATGCATAACTTTTCCTTCCTCTTAATAGCGTTTGTTTTGTTCTATTGCCTAAAATCCCAAAACAATAAAGAGGTTTGTGTTTGTGATATAAAACAAAAAGTTCAAATGATATTCATAACTAATTAAGGCTAATATGGCCAATATTATTCAGCCCATTTTTTAAATAATCTTTAATTTAAAATCGAGGGTACACCAACAAACCCCTAAAATTAAAAAAAAGCAGAGCTTGAGAGTAAAACCACTCGCTCTTTTAGAGCAGCTGTGGCTGAGATTCAGCATATATCAGAAACGGAAATCTGAAACAGAAAGGAAGACTGGGCTTTGGCTACAGGTGAATCTGTATCGGCTGATCTAAAATTGAATGCTTGAGCCGTGTTTTCATGGTGCAGAGCACACTGAGCCCCCTCCCAGTTATTCCTGTTTACAAGGTTACTTCCTGAAGATGTTGTGCATGTGACACGGTCCATCATCTGTTATTCCTTTCAGAATCAAGATCTCTGTGTGTGGAGGGCGTGAAATGATTTCAGTCACAATGTGAGGACATGAACTGACATTGTGAGGACCCAAGTCCCTTCTTAACACAACTATTCTTCCAGTTACGTTAAAGACTTGTTATCTTAGAAGTTAAATTAAATTGATGCAGTTCAGTGCATTTGTAGGTTGTAATTACAAAACTAACTAAACACAACTAAAAACTTTAATTAAGATTGCAGACAAACACCTGACAGATTTTTCCTATCACATCATGTAATAACTGTTCTTTTCTCCATCTCAGTACCACAGCTGCCTATTGTGTGTTCACATCCTGACACAGAGAACAGGACATTGTTTCTGAAAGAAGAAAATTGAAATAGTTCATATGCTGTCATGAAATTGCCCCACCGGGGCATGACAAAAATCAGTGTGGGAACAGGCCCATTTCCTTCTTTGAAGTAATTCAAGGGGTTACTAAAAATAAATGAAACTCTGTGATTGTCACTTTCAATGGTGGAGCACATTAACTCACTGAGGAAAGAGAAAAAAATACAGGAAGATTTCATTTTGTCGATTTTTATGGTTCAGTAGTGAAGCAATTCATTGCTTCATTTATCATACCTATCAGGACAATATGAAAAAATGTTATTACACTTTTACTATTCAAAATAAAAATTAGTACTGTTTTTACATCAGCTCATTAAATATTTTGGAGGAAGGATCCCATGTAAATACATGTTTTTTTACAGAGTAAAGAAGAATTTTATTCATTTTTGTTTTATTCTTAGCTTGTGAAGGTAATCAAAATGTTTAGGAACTTTGAATTAGTAAAACACATCTTTTTTCCCTAACACAAGAAACACTCAATGACTGTTTTTAGTCATGGTTGTTTCAGTACATCTCAAGCTCTGGTCCTCTACCAGAGGCATGGGAGCTTGAGAGTTCTTCGCAGTATCTTAGCTGTTTCTAGAACTGCATATTTCTGGACTTAGATTTCTGGTGTTTCTCCAGGTATCTGTTGGAGTCATCTCTCCAGTGTGGTGAGGGTTACTGCCTTCAGTGCTCCAATGACCACAGGCACTACAGTTCCCTTCACCCTCCAGACCCTTTCTAGTTCCTCCCTGAGTCCTCAGGATTTTTCCACTTTATTTTGTTCTTTTTTTCCTGATGTCTCCATCATGGCTACATCGATCACTACTACTGTCCTCTGCTGCTCATCCATGATCACAATGTCCGGTTGGTTGGCCACAGCCATTTTGTCTGTTTGTATCTTGAAATCCCACAGGATCTTAGCTCACTCATTCTCCACTACCTCGGGAGGTGCTCCCATTTTGACCTGGAGGTCTCCAGTTTGTATTCTACACATGTTTCTGGACACTTTACCAGCCACTTGCTTATGAGATTCCATATATTCCTTTCCTTGCAGTATCTTAAGCCCTGCTGTGAGATGATGAATTGTTTCTGGGGCCTCTTTGCATAATGTCCATAATGGTAGATCTAGGCCTCTATTGCTCTGGTGCTGAAGACCTGCCCCTGTGCTGCCATTATCACGTCTTCTGTGCTGTCCTTCAGCCCAGGCCTCTATATCCATTGGTAGGATTTTGTCATATCCGTTTCTTCAGCTATATGTCGGTGGTACATCCCCCGCAGGGGTTTTTACTCCATGATGATTCCTCCAGTTCCATAATTTCCAGCTTCCACTGTCTGAGACATTCACTGAGCACTTCATCCCTTGACTCAATCTTCTTGGTGCATTCTTGGAGCTTGGATGTTTCATCTTCAATGAGGGTTCTGATGCTCATTAGGCCTCTGCCTCCTTCTTTGTGCTTGGTGAATATTCTGTGGATACTGGATTTAGGGTGAAATCCATCATGCATGGTGAGTGGCTTCCATGTTTTAACGTCAGTGGCTAGAATCTCCTCCTTAGGTCAATTTATTATCACAGCAGGGTATCTGATTACTGGCAAGGCATGACTGTTGATTGTCACCTTGTTTTTACCATTGAGCTGACTTCTCAGAACTTGCCTTACTCATTGCAGGTATGTAGCTGTTGCTACTGTCCTTGTGGCATCTTCATTTGTGGTATTCCAAGGTACTTGTAGCTGTCTTCAACAGCTGTCTTCTACATGTGCTATTGCCCCTTCTCGGAAACACATCAATACACATCAATATATATATATTCAAATATATTGCTGTGTTTTCATGCCTTCATGTTTGTTTTCTTTTGTACAGTGCATGCCCCATATTGAAGGCTGGGATGCACTACTTGCCCCTTTTTAGCTATGGTGAAGGGTCCTTGATAGGTAGACCCTGTGAAAGACCCAGAGAACTTTGTTAGTGCTTCGCACTATGAACTCCTTGAAATACCGGGAGATTTTACATGAAAGAAATGAAGAGACTTCTGCCAGTCCATGGAAAATGGGTGCCGATGAGTTCCTCGCTCCCCCCTAATGGAATGAAGGGGTAGCTAAAGAATAAACAACACAAGCTAAAACCCAGGATTCTGATCTACAGAGACTGTGCAGAAAGGAATGGTCTAAGATGCCTCTTCCTGTATGCTCTAACTTTTTCAATATCATTAAAGATACAGTTCTCCCCAAATGGTACAAGGGGATTGTGCAAAGGTTTAACCCTAAAAGAGCACATATTTTGCGTAGTTAATGAATGTGATTTCATTACCCAACCTAACTGAGCCTCAGCTGCCAGGACAAAATATAGCCAAAAAAGTTAAACACAAGATCAGGATGTTACAGATAATTAATGCAACGAAACCACCACCTGACTGCCGTGTAATTTGGTGGGTCTGCTGTTTGTTGCCTTGCCATGCAGCTGCTCAGTAAAATTTAGAGAACCATAAATCCCTCAGATGTCAACTTCTCTGCACAGAATCATGAAGCTTTCTTTCTTTGAAAGAATTTCCAACCCAGCATTTTTGAAATGATTCTGCACATGGTGTACATACATCTGTGTGCATGTTATAACAGCCGCCTGCAGTGCATGCACACATACACACTTTCATGTTCAATCAGTGCATTAGTTTTAGGTATTCTACACCAAAAGCATCTATTCATGCTGTGCGCTCGATAATCTAAATGAACAATAAAGCAAAGTTTTTGCTCTGTTGAAAAATGCTTTAATTTATGCAGGTCCATTTGTGGCTTATTAAAACATGAGTCAAGATTTTATCCTTTTTTTAGATTGAATGAGCACAGTAAAGATAGAATGAAATACGGGTTTATTAATGAAAATATATTTTCTATGAGTCAGGTACATTGTAGCGGCACAAGTAAAGGAAAAAGGAGGGAGCTTGTTGAAAGGGGACTAATGATTTAGCAGGAGGAGGAGAGGAAATGAGAGGAATGGTTTTAAATGAGAGGGTGAGAGCAAGGCGTTAACTGTTAAAGAGCTAGAGAGAGTGGAAATGGGGAAATCCAGGCTTTACCTCCCAGAAGACAAGAGCAGGAGGGGCTGCAGTTGAGGTGGGGGTTGGAGGGCGAGAATGCTGGCACGCATGCAAGAAGACCTGCAGCTGATTCTCAGCTGCTGCTTTTGAGGGTCGATGAGGACAAAACCTCTTGGCGTCTGTGGCACCAGTGATTTCCATCGCCTCCTACTCCAGATACAATGAAAATTGTGTCTGGAAACAATGCCATCTGCGGAGACAGAGTGGGAAGAGACTTTGGATTGGCCCAGTTCTGTGTCGGGGAAGTTTTGTCTGAGCAGCTGCAGCAGCCCAGCCCCTCCATCCCTTGTTTCTAAGGAAGGGGCATTCATAATGTGAATAGGCTTGTGTAAATGGTATTTCTTCCATCTACTCTACATTCAAGATTAGTGGAAAACTACAATCACACATTTTTAGTAAAGAGATTCAAAATAGAGGCAGCTATTAAGAGCAACAAAAATGATCATCGCCAAACAGCAGGTCATTTCTTAAACCAAATAGTTTATGATGTTGGAACAGAGGCTGGGTAGTTTTAACTAAGCATTGCTTCAAAACGTATGATTCATTTTGTTGGGTCAGAAGCTAATAGACACATTTTGTATAAACCAACATCTTCATTGGACTCTTTTAAATCTTTTCTACAGGATGAAGCATGATTGGTAAGATGGTAATAGATGCTGCAGTCAATCTCCAGCAGTCATTGAACAAGAGGTGGGGTTCACCCTTGAAAGGTTGCCAATCCAGCACAGGGCACCAGATAGACAGATAACCATCCATGCATTCCTACTGGCAGTCAGATAATTAATTAATGTATTTTTCTGGGTAGTCGAAGAATGTAATTGTACACGAGAGAGTCAATGCCTGCATGGATAATATATAAATTACATCCAGAAAGACCCCAGGCCAGGATTTGCACTCCAGATTTCATCCTTAACCCTTTTTTATGTATACCTGCCCTGGTTCAGTGAAATTAATAAGCCTTCTTGTAAATAATAAAACATGGAAGGCAACTGAACATTTCAATTAAATTTTAGATTCATATATTTGAAGATGTTGATTTTAAGCATTGGTACATATTTTGGTTTTCTTTCTAAGTCCATTTTAATGTTATACTTGCATCACTGACCTGAATTGTATATGGCACTAAAAGTACCAATAATAGTTTGTAAAGCAATAATTTATTTGATCTGCTTCCAATTTTGATAAAGCTTCACACCCTACAGGGCCCAACTTTGAATATCAGAGTTTTCCATACAAACAAATAACATTATCTTCACATGTTCAGGAAGGTTCATCATAAAACTGATCCCCAGAAGCTAATCAGGGAGCTTTGCAGAGATTTGTTAAATATGTGATAATCTACATTCTCTTAGAGGATATCTTTGACAGAACAATGAAAGAGCTTCAAAAATTAGGACTAGTTATATGTTTCTTCATAACAGCAGTATTTTCTCATATATTCTGCTCAACAGAAAGGTTGTTGCCACTGATGTTTAAACCGGATTTTTCCCTTGCCTTCTTCCTGGACTCCACACAGCTTAAAACGTTCCCTGCTCTTCCTCTCTCTCTCTCTCCCTCTGTTTAACTCCCCTCCTCATCCTGCTTCTTCTTCCTCTTCCCTCCTTTGGATTTGTTTGTTCTACTTCAGCTCCCAGGTGTTTTCCTGCTCTACTCCGTGTTCCGCCAGGCGCAGCGCTTCTTAAGCTCCTGTTCCGCTGTGACTCAGGTACTGTTCACGTTGATGGCTTTCCATGTCTGTAGCACGAGGCCCTACCTAACAACTGCGACACTATAGAAACGCAGACAGGGACACACATTGAAACAAGTCACAGACAGAAAAACGCTCACAAATTTCAGAAACAAACAACCGAGGTCGATAGTATGTCACACTGCCTTGCACACGCATGGATGAATACTTACCGCCTAATCCCACCTCCCCTTCTTCTTTCTCCCACTTCCAACAATAACACAACAAACCTGACTTCCTCTGCCTGAGGGAACAATAGTAGGATAGCTTTGATGGCCAGAGGTAGTTTGTTGTAGAAAACCCCTTATCAGTCCACATCAGCCATAGATCTTGGCAGTGTCTCACTGTAGACAGCAGTTTTATTCCTAGCAAGGTCCAGGATGTTAAGATTTGTGGAAAATATCGATGTAACTGTGAATAATTCACAAATACCTGGAGAGAAAAAATACCTGTAATGTACTTATGAAATAGAACTGTAGTTTTAAATGCTCAGATGCTAAAATATCTTCTCGTGTAAGATGTATTAGGACCTAATCACTCTTAGTCTTTTCCCTGAAGGCATTAAATTGCTGTAAACATTCTGACCTTTTGTTTTACAAGAAATTATCTGTAAATAGATTCAAATACCAAGTCTCCCATGCCTATGGAAAATACATTTGTAAGTACAGAGAAATTTATTTTTTTACTCCAAATGGTATGAGCAAAGTTCCCTCTGGCTAGGTAATTTCATACTTCACAAGTGTGTGGACAGCCCTCAAAGGTCTTACTGCAGAATTTATCTGCATAGAAACCACACCTCCTTTAAAGATTTGACCAATCACATAACGTGCAGTCTGTACATTGATATCAAATCCAGCACTAATGTTCTTGTCTAAAACTGACAAAATTTAACCAGATACACTGCAAAAACTTAGAAAGAAATCGTACACCAACTAAACTCGATGCCTTACCCACAGCTTTCCTTCAGAAAGCTCCGCTTGTCATAGAATTTAATTGATTTTAAACATTTCCCTTTTGTCAGATGTTTCTCAGCAAGCATCACACTATTGCTAAAAATCAAGCTACTTAGACAAGCAACTGCTGCAGAATTATAGGCCCATGTCAAACCTAAGACTTAGTGAGATTATTGAAAAAGCTGTGTTTCAACAGCTAAACACCTTCCTAAAAATGACAAGGCACTTTGATATCTTCCATTCCAGCTTCTTGCTCACCACTATTGGAGATTAAAGGTCAAATTATGTAAGCAAAGGCAACTCCCCCTTAACATCACATCCCTGCGACAGAGATTATTTAAGAAGCCGACTCCCCCTTTTTTCTTCCTCTTTACCCTGTGACCCCTGGGTCTGATAGGCGAGACACACCGATCCTCAGCTGAACCCACGTTACATGGCCACCTTTCCACCAGAGGAGTTGTGATTTTTGCTTTGAAAACAGGCTGCTTTCTGCCAACGATTGAGAGAGAACTGAACGTAGTGTCTTTTCATTGCAATCGCCACTGCTCTAAAACAGATGAGAAAAACTATACAGATTTTTTCCTAGTTGACCCTTAATGCCACCCAGAGAGCAGTTCAGGCCGACTGTGTTGCGGAGGGGTGTTGCTACAAGCTATCAGACGTCGCTCTTTTAGGAGACGTCCTCTTAAAGCTACTGAAAGTGTTCAATTTAAGACTTGCAGATATTCTCTGTTGTTTTGTATTGGACTAATTTAAGTCTCTCCAAGAGCTGCCTATTGGATGAATGGACTTGATTTCTGAACTAACCGAACTGGACATTGTCCCCTCTGTTCCCCTGAGCCAACACACAGTAACCTTCCTGTTCCCCTCTTTCAATCGGATGCTTACTGAGGTACTCTAAGCTCTAAGCTAAGGATAGATATTATTGAATGTGTTGTGCTTTGGGTTTTATCTGAATGAAGCCTTTTAATTTCAACTACTGATGGTTTGTAAGTGAAGACTAAACTCAATGCTAAAGCTCACTGAGCCTGACGATGAACGATTGGTACTGTTTGTCTGAAGAGCCAGGGTGTTAAGGTTGGATTGGCTAGCATTGCTAGCTTCAAGCTACCTCATCTTCGGCCACACATATACGTAGTGGCAGCCATCTTGGGACAAAACTTTAGACCTTTTGGTCCTGGCCAGATCCACCCCCTTTTTGGTTAACAATAGAGGCAATTTCCTTTGGTTGGTGACTGATAACTGTGCTGATAACCATAGTTTAAATTACTTATTTGGTGAAAGGCAATTGGATTTTAACAGCCGGTCTAGGGGTCCAACCTTGGGTAAAAGTCTAAAAAACCTTGGTGAGTAAGCAGATATTAGTTATAATCATTTAACTAATTATCATTAATTGGTTTTTACTCTTGATTTGAATGACTTATACATTAACCATAACTTCCAGTTCTAGTTTGCACAATAACACAGCACAGAGAATGCCCCTGTCCAGATGTTTAATGACATCTGTATAAATGAAGACTGTGGAAGAACCAAGGTGGTTGTATTATTGGACCTTGGTGCACCATTCAACACTGTTGGTTACTATATTTTACTAGAGCACATAGAAAACTGTGTGGCCTTTTTGCTACAGCATTGAAGTGGTTTAAATATTATTTGAAGTACAGGGACTTTTTTGTATCAGTAGACTTTAGATCAAAAACCAGAAAAATCACATATGGCGTTCCTCAAGGGTCCGTTTTAGAGTTCGTTCCATTTAATATCTACACCATCTTCCTAACTCTAATCTTAACCGAAAATAATAGAAGTTACTACAACTATGCAGATGACACCCAGCTCTATATTAGGATTTTACCAGGTGACTATGAACCCGTTCAAGTGTTTGTTAAATGCATAGAAGAAATCAACACACGGATGTGCCAAGATTAGCTTCAGCTGAATCAAAACAAATGATAATAAAAACAACAGTAATAGTTTTTGGACAAAAAGCAAATCATTCGATAGTTCGCACATCTTGAAACCACCGATCAGAATTGAAATCTGGGTGTAGTGATGGACTCAGACCTGAACCATGAAATGTCCATAAAGATAGTAACAAAGTCAGAGAGTCAGAATCAAAGATCATTTCCATGATTAAAGGACTGATGTCTCAGCAGGACCTGGAAAAACTAATTCAGGCATTTATCTTTAGTCGAATTGATTACTGCAACTGGATCTTTACAGGTCTGCCTAGAAAAGTGATCAGATAGCTACCACTGATCCTGAATACTGCTGTCTGCATCCTCAGTCAAACTAACAAAGTGGAGCACATCATCCCGGTTTAGAAATTGTTACACTGGCTTCCCATATCAGATAACAGACTTTAAAATACTTCTGTTAGTCTATCAATCAGTGAGTGGCTTACTACAAAAATTTAAAACAGATTTTTTGTCAGTGTATCAAATGTCCAAACCTTTCAGGTCTTCTGGTTAAAATCTACACAGCAGAACCAGAAAAACACACGGAGAAGCAGAGTTTTGTTCTTCTACTCCAGTAATCTGAAATAAAGTTACAGAAAACTATAAAAGTGCCAAAACCCTAAGTTGCTTTCAAGTGAAATTAAAGAGTATTTGTTTAGAGTTCCTTTGACTGAGCTATCCAAATATTATTGATTGCAGAGTATTTTTTTCTCATATGTCACTTTGAATTGTCATGCTATCAAGAGGTCCTATGTAGATAAATTTGCCTTGCCTAGCTTTGAAATAATATGTTTTGAGCTGCAAGATGGTCAAACCAGGCCTACTAAGTACAACTTCAAGAAAATAATAATATTATTTTCTTGTCTTGCCTTCCATAGAGATAGATTACTTTGTTCAGTCAAAAAACAATACTTTTTTTTTTTTTATTCCAGGTAAAATGCTACCAGCTCATGACGCATGAACTTTAGGTTCCTTTTTTACTCCACATTAACTTGGGGAGATTGTTGACTAAAAAGTTAAATTAAAGACTCATCTGACCAAATTAAATTAACTGTGACTTATATAAATTGGTCTCTGTGTTTTTTGATATTGTAGTAACTTTGAGTTACATATTATACATATATAGATACAAAAGAAACTGATACATTTTTAAAAACCAACTAAAGTATAAGCTACACAGAAGCTTTTGCTTGCTTTGTATGTACAGCCATCAGTGCTATTGGTATTTTTCAAAGGGGCACAGGCTCTTTATTAAGAATTTTTCAATCAGAAATTACAATACAGCTATAAAACATTAATTTGGAACACTTTATAATAGTGATCTAAAAAGAACAGGCTGCCCTACAGATTAAGCTCCATCTGCTGGTGAATCCATACCAAGGATCTATCTTTGTGAGCTTTTGCATATTTTGTTTGTGTGTGAGTGCGTGTGTGTGAGTGTGTGTGTGTCCTGTGTGGGCTAAAGGAGCCTATGAGTCACTTCACACATGCTGGCAGAACACAACAGCTCCCCCTGTTGTCGGGGCAGGGAAAGTCCCGAAGGTGTGGGTGTATTGTCCTAAAGCCTCCGGTGACATCATAGGGCTCCTTTCTCCTTCCCCCATCTAATGAGGAGGGGGAGAAAGGCAGCAGGTGGAGACAGCAGGGTTTCTTATTTGGGACTTTTATTTTTTTCTTCCTTTTTTCTTCTCTTCTGCTGCTTTCGTCTCCACACGACAAATGGTGTGGCAGGACCCGTCACTCATTCCTGAGTTGTGGTAATACTTTGCAGCTATCGTCAGCTCTTAACTTCCATAAATGGGCCTGTGTCTTAAAAGTCTTCTATCCTCTATGGCGTTTAGCAGCAGCACAGACTTAGAAATAAAGCAGGAGAGAACAAAAAAATATCTGTATTGTTGTATGGCAGGAGTTTCTCATTTTGTCCCATTATAAACCCAAATGTCTAAATATTTTTTTGGTATTTTGTAGGATATACCAAAATGAAGTAGTAAATCCTTTTTTAATGAAGAGATTATACACAGCCTTTAACCAAAATAAGAAAAGTGTGGTGCTTGTTTTCAGTTCTCTTGGACCTATAATAACTACTGTGTTGAACCATCTTTTAATGCAATTACGACTAGACAGAAGTCACTGCTTATTCTCCTCCTTCCAATAAGCTCTACAACAATTAGCCAGGCAAGATGGGGAGCTGTTTAAACCAATTTCTAGAGTGTTCACAATTTCATAAATACATTTAATTCTGGACTTTGACTGGGCTTTTCTTAGACAGTCTACCACTCAAATATGTTCTCTTAACCGTTCCATTGAAGCTCAGGCTGAATATTTTTGTTTGTTATCTTGCTGGAAATGATTAATTCCCAGCTTTCAGTCATTTTCCACCTTTAAAAAGTTTTCTTGCAGGATTGTCTTGTAATTAGCATTCAAAAGGAACACCCAAAGCATGAACATGCCAATGCAGTATTTCATTATGCTGCATTCCAAATGTTATGTTTTTTTATATGTAGGTCAGGGGTTAATTAAACATTCATCGATGAAGCCAAAGTCATCTTCGTTACTTCAAAAAAAGTGCTTTGGTGTGCGTCATTAAATGTGAAGCAGCACACATCACTTCAAGCCTTTGTACCTTTGCAGTATGTTGGATCAGGTCACAAAAACTGTACACATATACACAGGACGGGATGCGCACATAGACTCCAACACATGCACACAGGCACACACGCAGTGAGAAGAGGAAACTGCAACACAATGATAAGGTCTGGGAACACAATGGGCTCAGCGGTGCACAGACAGAAGCCAGGACCAGTTTAGCTCTGAAAGGTCAACAACCCTCTCCAGGCTTTTATTCAGTTCCTCCAGTTATTATTGTTCAATGTTATAATGACTACTCTGATGGCCTTTATCTTGCAAATGTGGGAGCCATCCGGAAATACCAGCGAAATATGAAAATGTAAGACCAAGACGACAGAAGGGGGAGAAAGGTTACATATATTAGAAGGTGAACTTCTTTGACGTCAGGTTTCCCATGGATGGGTCGGGCTGTGGGTTGGACATGTCTGAAAGCTCATCAGAGGTTTCTGGTGAGATGCCAGATCAACAAACATGTCTGAGTCAACTTGACAAACAAAACAACTCCAAAAAAAGAGTTTGCAAACCATTTGTCATCAAAGGTTCTCAATTTATTACAAACCAATGGACTGCCCAACAAGCACTCAGGCCACTGAGGTATTCTAAGGCATAGAAGTTTATTTCCCTTTTAAAGAAAGCAGGCATAAGAATCTGGGCTTATAATACAGATAGTGTTTTTTATTTTTTATTTTTTTTAAGTGTGTAGTCTATAATGAGTAATATCACTAGAAAATGTAACCCTCTTGAGGTGGCAGCCATTCTTGCTCCAAGAAAAGCATGTGTTTGTTGTTTTTCTTTTCTAGTTTTTTTATGGCTTAGTGTGCTGTGATGCAGAAAGAATGTTGGGGAGTTTCAATGGAAAGAAAATATAATCCTCAGTGATATATGGAATTTAAAGCAGCCCCTAACAGAGCAGTAACTCTGTTATGTTTGTTAAATGGTTTGAAAGACATTATTTATTGCTTTTCAAATCCATTTTGATATTCATGTATATATTGTTATTATATCTTGACTCACTTGTCTCACATCACACACCAAAAACATTTGGATTATTGTACAATACATTCAGAAATTCTGTTCATTTTATTAAATAGCTTAATAATATTTAACATTTTATATTTGGAAAAATAATTTCCTATTTTCAGTTTAGATCATAAAAAGAAACAGAATAGTTAGTTTTGAGCACCAAAGATTTAAAATATTGTTTACTCAAAACTCTTCTAGTTGCCATCCTTCTTTTGTGAGTCTTTCAGGTTAAAAAAGTGCCACTAGCTAATATAAAGCATATCTGACACACTTTTTGATTTTCCTTTGCTTAAAGGTTGTGTTTTCAAATCCAATTCTCTCTGCTCCATATTTACTAACAGGCTTCTCTCTTCTTGATTCCTCTCTGCTACAAACTTCATCATGTTTTAACCACTGGAAGCGAATAGAGGCTTTCTGTTTTTCTCAATTAAATCCCTCTCACAGTCTCACTGTGCTTTTGAAATTAGGAAACATCTTTTTTCCCATAATGGTCTACGGTCCAGTGATTGGTGACCTCTACTTTTGGCAAAAACCCAGAGAGATGAACAGTAAGGAATAAATTCTGAACATTGTTCTAAACCACAGTTCTTAAAGAGAACATCAAATCTTCCAAAATCTGTTTTGTTTTATCAGAAGTTTAGCAAACGACCACAAAAAAGCATGAAGCATGGAAGTTGTAGAAACTGCCATCACCTCATTGACCTCCAAAGGAGCTGGTTACCATGGAGACTGGAGGTATATCATGGTTCTGTTTAGGTTTCTGTATTTGGCAGACCCTTACAGATAAACTTCAGAGCGAATAATAATTAATAAAAATAATAATAGGCTTCATGTCTGAGGAGAGTTCTCGCCTCAAGTGGAGGAGTTCAAGTATATTGGGGTCCTGTTCATGAGTGAGGGGAGAATGGAGCAGGAGTTTGATAGACAGATTGGTGCGGCTGCTTCCATAATGCAGAAGCTGCACTGGTCTGTTGTGGTAAAGAGGGAGCTGAGCAGGAGCAAAGTTCTTGATTTACCAGTCAGTGTACGTTCCAGGCACGTCCCACCGGGAGGAGGCCCAGTCGACGACCCAGGACAAACTGGAGGTAATATGTCTTTATGGCCTGGGAGCGCCTTGGGCTTCCCCCAGTAGCGCTGGAGAAGGTGTCTGCAGAGTGGGAAGTCTAGGAGTCTCTTCTGAGACTGTTGCCCCTGTCACTTGGTCCCGGATAAAGTGTAAGACGACAAGTGCGAAAATAATACCTTAATGTAGGACAACATGGTGGGTGTGGTCGTGTAGATACACAGTCCTTTTAAGTGGGAAGTAAAGAAGGTATCTGCCAGGGTACAACAGACATGGACTCACCTGTTCTGGTGACCTTCGGTTTGGTCATCTCAGCATCATGGAGCAACACATGGAAAGCTGTGACCTGTTGTAATTGAGTTTTCTGTGCTTACAAGGCCACAATGCCTTGACAAGTGGAGTAACTGAGTAATAAAATAAGCCTTTGCCAGTGCATTCCAGTGTTACATCATTAGCACTTTGTGGGTAACAACACTGATTATAATTTGGTTTGGTCAGCAAAGGGAAGCCAGTGGATTTTGACCAAAAGAGTGGTGACATGAGCACTTTTAGGTTGATTGAACCGCAGACACCTGTGGATATTCCACAGCACAGGTTAGAGGACCAGTTAACTTTACAGTAGCGAAGCCAGGAGATGTCCATCGACTACCAGGAGCAGGCTGACATGCTGATTTTGGCAAAGCATTTTTCTGATGTTTAACAATGTAAAATATCTCAAGTAACGCAGGCAATGAAATCCTTAAATCACCTCACATTAGCTGCTTAGGTGTCAGGAGAGTTGACCTAGGTTGAAATCTGAAAGAAAACTGCACAGTAACTTCTTTAATTGCTTCTGAAACCCTCTGAGTTTCAGAAGCTTTTGAGCAAAAAGTCAAAACAAAATCAGTAATATTTCACTTTCTTGCCTTCTACATTTTCTCTGTACAAAGAACATTTTGAGTTAAAGTTAAACTTTACATTTCTGCATTATTCCTCCAGGTCATTTAGGAAGTCTTTTGCAGATGGTCAATGTTCATTTTTTTGTGCTAAGGAGTCTCTAAGGTTTCTTCATAATAACATTTCAAAATAAAATAAAAATGATTTGATATGAAAGCAGCTCTGTGTGTTCAATCAGTGACAGAAAGTTTCTAACTGGGGGATTTTTGACCCAAATAGATGAATATCAGGCTATATTCTCTTATGCAGTTTTTGCCTTTGATAGTAATCTTCATGGTGGTCTCTTTCTCATTACAGACAATTTGCCCGCAACCATCCATCCCGCTGATGTCACACTAAGACATCGGCTCTGGCCGCTGGTGGCGCCGACCTCAGAGGTCCGTCTGAGGAAACGTCTCACTGATCCTCAAAGCAAGGAAGAAAGACCAAAGCGGGTCGCTGCCCACCACAAAATGGCAATGTTCTTACATAATCCCTGCAATTATTTTCCATAAAACGACACTATCTTTGCCTTCTTCCTGCGCTGAAGTTATCCAACAAGCTAAAAAGGTCAAGACATTCGACAAGCAGGGACAGATTTTGGCAAAGGTCGGTAAGCATCAAGGAAAAAGTTCACTGAAACAAAGCGGGGTGTTTTTCTTCCTTTTAGTAAATTATTCTTGGATTATCTTATACTTTTAAGGAGCCCATAATGTCTACAACTATTTTTATTACTCCATTGTAAACCCTAATGGGCATAAAAGTGAAAGTGCATACTATGACTTTTTTCAGGCATTCCATTAATTCCATGGGAGCTTCTTGTATCAAATCCAAAAATAAAATCTCAGCAACAGATACTTTTTTTAAGAAAATGATGAAGATTCAAAGCAATGCAAACCTCTGGAGAGAAACAAAGTTTAAGAGATTGTTGCCAAAATCTAAAAATTGCTGATGGAAGCCATTGCTTCTGGTAAGACGTAGTTTCTCACCATCTTAAAGCCATATTTAGAGTTGGGCATCAGAGCCATATCTCCTGTGTTCTGGGTGAGAGTCTGTAATTGGAAAGAGTCGTTTTTGCAGCTATGAGGGTGATACTTTCTTCCATATGAAGTCTTTTAACTCTACAAAAGCAGTAATCTCCCCAAAGAGACAGACAACCGGAGCCCTATAAGTGCTAATGACTATTTGCTGTTGTTTTAGACAAACACTCATCTCAATTCAGGAGAGACAATGAAATTCCTTTAGGGTCATTCATCTGTTTTTTGTTTTTTTTTTACGTCAGAAGACGTCGGGCCCTGTTTAAAGGTTTTAAGTCACCACGCTTTTCATCTTACTTACCTCAGTAAATAATACCGGTTTGACAATTTAATAGAAAATGTGAGAACTTCTTTTTTCTGAATTGCAAAAGGTGAAAAAACATTGTCTTAAAGTGTTAAAGTAGGACCCCAAATCTCTGAAGCAGTGTTTCTCATTACTGTGCTAAGTTTTCCTTCATTGTCCCATAAGAACTAGAATCTTCTGTGTCGAATCATTGTTAACTTTTGTTCTATTTTCTGTTAATAAATATTTGACGAAACATGTTCTAGGAATTGAAGAGTTGAAGGAATTATCCGTAATTTGTTTTTATAGATCTTCCAACTGTATTTATCAGAGCCGTTTAGATAAGAGTTCTGACAACTCCACTGACGACAATGGGTAGTTATTTACACTAGAGCAACATTTGGGGAAAAAAGAGGTTTGTTGTGGATTTTGTTTTTACAGAAGAATCTGCAAAATAAAAATGATTAGGACCTTTTCTGTTTTTTTATAGAGTATTTTTTAACAATGTTCCTTTAAATTTGACTAAAGTGGGATCAGTCAGTAAAGACATAAAGGGGGTGAAAAGAGAGATGAAGTGATTAAAAATTAAAGTAAAACTTAAATTATCTTCCTTCCAGATGTCATCTGACCAGCATCCTGTACACGATTATGCAAAGGATCTGCTAGCGTTCGCATAAAGTGGTGCCTAAAACTTGCATACTTAAACTTCCATGAAAATGTTGTAAGCTATAAAATAAAAAACTGGCATGAAACTGTGACCCATCAAGGTTTTGGAGAAAGGGGGAAATTTGCAACGTAGATTTTAAATGAGGTTGAAACTGAATCCAGATTTCATCATTATTTCTCTCAGACACTTAATTTCACTTCATATGAAATTGTTCATCAACTTGTATGCTGGCACTGCCGTGCCGGCATGTCACACAAATTAAAAAAAAAGGTTCATAACAAGATGCGAGGTAGTCACACAGATAGCAGAAAACATTTAGTAACAATTGAAACACTATAAGCATAGTTTATAGTTTTGAATTTGCAGGTTTAGTGTTTGCAGGGTGTTTGCTGCTCTATATTTTGCTTCATATATTTTGTGGTTGCAGCATATTTCCTCTGAGGCATTTTGTCTATGTATGTATGTATGTACAGTTGTGCTCAAAAGTTTACATACACTTGTTAAAAACATAATATAATGGCTGTCTTGAGTTTCCAATAAGTTCTACAAGTCTTATTTTTCTGTGATAGAGTGATTTGGTCCCATTTTCAGCAGACCCATAATAAATTAATGAAAGAACTAAACTTAATAAATATTTTTTGTGACAAACAAGTATGTGTTCCGATCACTCTATCACAGAAAAATAAGACTTGTAGAACTTATTGGAA
>JAUZNJ010077520.1:0-24575 GCA_034780135.1 Jordanella pulchra
ATATTGAACAACCCTATGATTGGAGAAATTGATGTAAAATAGTCAGTCTAACTGTTTTAATTTCATGGATCATTAAAATATTTTCACACACAACCATTGTTATCTAATAGGTTTTCACGAATTGTTTAAACATGACGAAAAGGTTGGGGGCATGGACTATCTTCATTTTCCATAAAATTTACCAAGATGTTGAAAGTACTGCTCACAGATTTTGGTCGTAGCATAGCGGCGTCCTGCTGTTGCTGCAGATTTGACAGCTGCATATCCATGATGTGGATTTCCAGTTCCATAACACTAAAAAGGTGCTGCGTTCGAGACAGATGTTGTCCGATGAGGTCATGAAGGTCAACAAAGAACTATGAACTACTGTAATATTCAAGACACAGGTTTTAGAATATCTATGATTTTTGACAGTGTGAATCATCGTGCTGAGAGTAACCATCTTGAAGTGGGTACACTCAGATCGTGATGCCAGAATCACACTGAATGCAGTTCAGCTGCAGTGCAGGTACGGCAAGAAACTCAAATCATTCAAATTAATGTGCAGACTCACATTATCTGCAGTATAGTGTGGGTGCAATTACCAAAGCCCTGCAGATCAACAAACTTTCTGCAAGAGGGAAGTTCGGCTGTATGATGCAGCGGTCTCTGTGTGTGTTTAGTGTGAATGACTTTCTGCACAATGACTGCACGGTGCTTTCAATGTAAGGATACTTACTTATGTTGTGTTTTTTTAAAAAAAAGAACATGACTAAAAACCAATTTGTCCGATGTTTGTAAAGAAAATGTGGCCCACAACTCTATGCTGCTATTCCATGGAGTGAATTTTCCTTCATTACTGTTGCTGGAACAGAATATGTTTTGTAAATGGAAAATAAAAAACAAAAAAAACCAAGAAAACAATGCAATCCAGAAATTAAACTTTTTAATTAAAAGTCTGCTGTTTTCTCAATATATATATATAATTTTGTTGATATTTTCTTCTTTTTAAACAATGTGTTTTGAATTTATTTTTCTTAACAGATTTTTTATTTCTCTATGCTTTTTTGCTTAAACTTTACTTTTTTTATTTTTTTAATAGCATTGTAAAATTACATTGTCTTCACTTCTTATTTATATCAGCTTTCTTCTGGAGTGAGGGCACATTTCTGTTGGTATGCTGAATAGCACCATTGTATTGGTCAATGTGTATGTCAGAAGCATGCATTTGTATTGGGCTTGGAGTGAAAACGTGAAGTGAACAAAATGTTAATCTAAGAAAGACAATTTTAAAAAGACTGAAATTTAAATAAATTAAATATGAAATCTGTAAAAAAAATATTAAAATAAAAAATACATCATAAAAAAAATTGAAAACAAGAATGAAAAACGAAATCTGAGAAAACAGCAAAGTTATTCTCAAAGCCTTTTCTCAATTAAATTGTTATACAAAGTTTCATTCATTGATTCTGTTTTTTTTTTGTTGTTCATTGACAAGGTGTCTTTATATTCCGATTTACAAAAAAATGCTTTGCTCGCAAGAATAATTAAAATTCTCACGATACCATTGCTTAATTTTTCCTTTGCACAAATTTGAACAACCAGTACAAGATGGACAGATGCATATTTTTGATGTACTGTATTTAAAATTCAAGCCATATATGTCATGTGGTAAAAATTTGGTCTCTCTGGTTTCCAGCTTTTAGCCTACAAGAGGAGTACTTAGAATGGTCTCCTGCTGTAACAGAAGCTCTGCTTAAAGAATAAATGTGTTCCACTGCAGAGAAGGGATTTCATTTAGCTTTTTTTTCCTCGACAAGTTGGAATTTGAGAACTGTAGCCTTTATAATGACACCAACCAGTCTGCTTATCATCCTCTCACCTCTGACATCAACAATCTTATGTCCTCACAGGTCAATTGATGTTTTCTCATTTAGTGATACATCTACAACATGATGGACAGTGGGCCCTAATAAGGCGGGTTAAGAAAACCTGAGCCATGACATGAAAGGAACAACTTAAAGAACTCTGGTCCTATTTTGGCAATAAAATGTAATGAACATATCATGAAACAAATTCATGTTAACATTTTATTAGTGTTTAAATGCTTAGTTAAATAAAGTTTGTTTTAGCTTTGTAAAACAAATGCTCAAGACATGTCAGCAAGATCACATGAAATGATCAAAAATCATCAGAATCCCAAGTTTTGTATCAGGAAATTTTCTCTGTTCTCTCTGTTTTAGAAAGGTATGACGAAGGGTTTTAAAGTTCAGGAAAGCTTAGCATTTCAGGCTTGCAGTATGGAAGCTAATGTCTTTCTCTCAAAGTTAATTGTACACTTAGAGAGAGGTTTTGCAGTTTAAAGAATCAGTAATGTGAGGTCCACTTACCCTTTGATTGTTCTGTAGATTTTGTTCATTTGCTTGTGTGGCCTTCCATTCATGATTTTACTTGAATGTGGACCTCTTTTGGAGGGAGATTTCTGGTAAAGAGGATGAAAAAACATTTACCTGCCTTGTGTTTAAGCTAATTGGGGGGCAGAATCCCATGTAGCAGTGTTTGATGATATAGTGAGAGCAGTGATGGTTCTAAGCAATTTTTACTGGGATGGCAAAGAGTTTTCCAGAGGTGGCCACATTAGTATGATGTTTCATAAGGATGGTCAGGCAGGGTCCAATGTCTATTGAGGGGTGGCTGAAAATCGATAGGCGCAAAATACATCTTATGTCATGTTGGGGTTTTTTAAGTGCCAAGCCCACATGCAGTACACCAAGACAAAAGAGCTTTATAAGATTTAAGATGTTTATTTTAAGAGATGAACTGAGGAACGAGGCAAGAGCCAGGTCCAGGGAGGTAACACCGGCTGAAGCAGACACTGAGAGAGAAAGCAGACTGATGAGTTCAATGCCAGTTGGAAAACTGAATTGCAGAGTGTAGTAAGAAAGAATCTTACTGTTCGGAGATAGGTTCCAGGTTTTGAAGGGAGGCTTAGGTATCCGGGGTCTTTGCTTCCTGTGTGGGTCCAAGAGCAGCGGAGGAGTGCGGTGGGAAACGGACAGGTCGGCCCAAAATGGTCAGAGCCTCCAGGAGCAGTTGAGCTGCCAGTCGTGGGCTTAGAGAATCCAGGAGAACAACGGAGAAGAGAGACTAAGAGTTTGGGCATCCAGTGGGTAACACCACGGCGTCACAAGGGAAGGTTTGCTCAGGAAAGAAGCCAGGAGCAGACGGCAATCCAGACTTTCAGGAGAGCACCTGAAAGCAACGAGCAAAACACAAAGAGACAAGTTACTGGTAGGAACAAGGCAACGAGGAGATTTCTCAGGGGTTTGACTCAGGAGGCTCTGTGGTACCAAAAACTGGCAAACACTCGGCTCCGACGACTGGGCAGTAGTTCCTTAAGTGCAGAGAGGTTGATGATGCTTAATGGAAACACCTGTGCCGCTGGGAGCCACACTGTACTCCAACCGAACCTGGCGCCATCGGGTGGTGGAATAGGAAAGGTGCACAGGAGAGCAAAAACCCACAATAGATTGGCAAAGAACCCCGGATCATGACATCTTATGGTCAATCTTTACGGATTAAATGAAACTAACAGCAAAACGAAAACACAAAACATATATATTTCATCATGGTCCTTGCTGATAAAGTTATGAACACATTTCTACATTAATGCAGTTCAAATAAATTTACAATTCTACATAATATATACATTAAATGAGTTGAGCAATATTCTTTATCATATTTACATAGAAGACTACTAGATGACTGCAGAGACAAACTCTTCCCAATAAAACTGTCAAGTTCGGGTTCATTTAAACTAAGTAGACCGATGAAGCCAAAGGGGAGTCTTTAGGTAAGCAGCCAGAGGGTAACATTCACAACATCTCAGAAAACAGAAGAATACTCAAGTCCGATCTCCACCCAAATCTATAGTATATTTCTGGACGAGACAACACCTAAAGAGGAAGACAACAAAGAATTACTTCTGGGAGCACAAAACAAAGGGTTTATTTGGCTTCTGCTGGAGAGCACTGAATACCATGGAAGGCAAACACTCAGACATCAAAGTACTGTCAGTCAGCTTATTTTAAGTTCCTCTTGATGAGATGATTGATTACAGGTGTTCAGAAAAAGCCACTCAAGCCAGAGCCTATGGCCCTATCTAATGTCCAAAGAAAACAAAAACAAAAAAACCCAACAAAAAACCCAGGAACCTAAAAAAAAATATGATTAAAAGAAGAACAAACATTCTGTACCATTCCTCTTTATTTGTAGCATATTTTTTGAATGATTCTTTCCTGCTTTTTCATGTTCAGTTATAGTTAGTTATCAGCGTTGAAATGCCAAAGTAGGAAATTCCATATAACTGCTGCCACCATCAGGCTTAGCAGAGAACTGCTTGTTCCAAGGGTACTGAATTAGATCCCAGGGGGAACAACAAATCACCATGTAGAGTTGGTCAATGATTGGCCATCTCTAGACCAGACCATGTGTGAGAGGTGGTTCGCAGCAGTTTGGAGAAGAGAGTAAACATTTTGCTCCACCACTGTTGAAAGTCAACCCTCCTGGTTGTTTTTGTTTAAATTTAATATCATGGCTTATGGCTTAACTGCACCATTCTTTACAGTACCTACACTTGATAATAACAAATACTTTAGTTTGCTATGCAATAACAATAATTCATAAAAAGGTTTTTTTCTGTTTTTCCAAGTGCATATGACTTAATTTATGCAGGTTTCTTTTTCGTGTCATTGGAATCAGTAGTCTTTTACAGAGCATGTGTAAAATACAACTTTTTATGTAAAAAAGGCACCAAGGTGAAAGGAAGGAAAACTTGAAAAGCAAGATCACAGCTCAGCTCTGCCCACCTTTCTTGATTGTATATACACTATGTACTAAAAGCACTCTGTGTGATCTGTATGCTCTGTGGATGGTATACTGTATTTTTCACCAGCAGTATAGGTGCCAAAAGCAGTTCACATCTCTGAGTGAGGCTTTTTATTAGTTTGTTCAGTCTGTGTCACTGGTTCTGATTCTGCAGCCCAAAGAAATGTTTGAGGAAACGATTTCAATGCAGCTCAAACTTGCAAAATGTGAAATATAACAGTTAAGTCTTAATCTGATCCTTTAATGAAAATCCTCACCAGAAACCTTTGCAGATTTAATTTAGGTTTATTTCTAGACCTTTTTCCTATTTCCATCAATTTTATCCAGTACATTTTCGATACATGTTTAGTTATTTTTTCTCCTTATTTTTCAGAGACAATTACTGAGCTGCATCCGTGGAGGAAACTGCCCTGGACCCAACGTCAGCTCTTTGCAGTTGCCTGGAGATGCAAGTTTCTTTGCCAATGAGCTGGCTGTGCCCACCATGGAATTTGCCTTTGAGCAAACTAAAGCAGAGAATACAGAGGTATGCTTTACCCAGAGCACATGTTTTCTTGATATTTTCTAGTCCAGATGGATCACTTTCAGTTTATGGTGCCATTTCTAGCTGAACAGGAATGTTGTAATGCCGATCGTCAAGAAAGTGATGTCCAGCATTAACTGAGCTTCCACAAAACAGGCTTAAATTGGAGGCAACTCGACTTTTGCTCAGTTTTGTCCATTTTGCCGGCTTGCACTAAAGCGCCTGAAGCGCTGATATGTTTAAGCAATATTGAGGCACATCCTCATAAGCACATTCAAAATTAGAAGTTAATTTAACCCTTAGATACCCTTTTGGGTAAAAAATTACAATGTGTTCTTTAAAATCTTTAAAATGAAAATTTATAATACATTTATATTCCAGGTATTCCTTATAAAACATGTTTGTGCCATGTTGCCATTTGCATTTTTGTTTTTTGCTTTTATACATTTTAAGAATTTACATTTTATGTATCACTAACCTAATCTTCCACAGGTTGGGTCAAAAATAACCCCAAGTAGTTTCTAAGAAATCTTCGACAAACCTTTCATTTGTAGCAACTCTGGCTATCCCACTTAAACATCTGATGTCCCTCTTCACCTCTGATAAAATTTTGACAGTCAATACTGTCCAACTTACACATCTGATGTTGGCAGTCTCAACACCTAGGAGGTCATTTTTGCACAGCACCATCACTATTTCCATTTATGAACTTTTTTTTTTCATTGATGGATTATAATTTGTGATCAAATGAAAGATCAAATGTGATCAGATTAGTCAACTGTGATGTTAGCTAACTGTATTGTATTAATGTGTATTTATGACGAAATTGCAGTAGTTTGTGATAGCTGTACATAGTGAAAAGAGATGTCTGTGCATGTATATTTATGTGTTGACTGTGTTATGGTATCTGGACCTGTTAAATGACCTGACCAAACATAGACCTGTTCTATGTTTGTTCTCCAGACAAAGGGACATACAGACATGTTTTAACACTTGATCAATCTGATTGATTGATTGATTAAGTGCTAAAATATGAATGAGTAGAAAATATTCACATGTAAAAGATGAAACCACTCGGTTGTTTGAACAAAATGTATATTATCTTAACCAAAATGAGAGACGTGTCTAGTTTATTAACACAGGGACTTTAACTAAGGTCATTTTTGACACCACTCATGTAAGAGTATATGTATTGGTAGGCTGTGCATCCAAGGGTTAAGCCCCATCCATGATTTCCTGGGTGTTTGCTGTGTATGGGTTATGTGTTGGCCATCTGAATCATAATGAGACTACTTGGATAACCTCTTTAAAAAGATTTCCAGGACTGAATTGTTGATGCTTGGAAGATGAAAGCACAATCTGCCCCCTCTGTTCAGTAATAAGTTTTTCTTTTTTTTTAACAAATATGGCTTCGTTGAACAACTTTGTTTTATTGTTGGTTGGTTTCTCTGATATAGCAGCCTGAACAGTCCTCGCCACACTGGACTACTCAGGATTAGGAAGGATGGCTTGAAAGAGGGGTGAGGAAGACATCTTTGTTAAAAGGGAAAAGCCATCACTGATCAGAGGGGGGGTATTATGGTTTCCACTTCCCAACATCCACAATTAGGTCCTGTAGCTCATTCAGAACAGGTTGCACAAGCAATATTATTGAAATGGCCAAACACAAAAAAGTCACAACAACCCAAGAGATCAGCAGTTGGGTGGTAGATTTTTGTCTGAATTGGAGTTTGCTTTGGACCTCCATGCGGCATAAAACCTATCAGAGCTCCAGCTACAGGTTGTTCCTGTGCTGACAGAATGTAGTATTCCAAATCAAAAAGTCAACAAAATTTGCAAAGAATCCTGGATAGGTGTCAAAAGGTCTTAAGAAAAATTGAGCAAAAGTCTGGTTGCCTCTGATTTAAGCTTGTGGATATGACCTGGATCACAGAGAATTTACACATGCTTGAGAGATAATTGAGAGATGGGATCAGGAAAAATGATAATCCAAATTCTATGTTAGTTCATTATAATGTCAATGACTGCACACTTCACTTCACATGTTACCATAAAGTGAAAAGACACCTTAATCCAAACTCTAAGTGTTTTAACTGGAACTTGTTGGACGAAGGGGTTCTAAGCTTATGTCAACAGTCAATACTTTGCTGTTTTATTTCTTTCAAAGAAGAAATGCAATTGTACCAAAAAAAAGAATCTGGTTAACTAACCTCTTAGGTATTAAATGTGACAACCACTATCTGCAGGTTGCAACACTAAGTGCTATTTTATTTGTAAAAATCATTTACAAACCCAGTTTGACACACTGTAATTTGGATGATGTCTCTGCAAGCAACAAATTCAAATTTTAGAGTGTAGAAATTATTCATGGCGCTATTCGCTCCCATTAAAAATGCAATATGGATGTTTGTTGCACTACCTTGGGCTAGCAAAATAAAGATTTATCCCCAGAAATGTCAACCCACTCAAATTTGAAACTCCTCGTTCTACCGGCAACTTGGAGCTTAATTAATGTAAGAGATCTTTATAATGTTTATCTGGCCTTGAGGCTTCCTAACAAAGTTAAAAAAAACAAAAGGCAGTGAGGATGAAGTCCAAGCTTATTTAAAAGGAGAGAAAAAAGCCCAAATTAAAAGTCTTATACATAAACATGCTCTGTTAAAAACATCCTGCAGGCAAAGATTACCATAAACTCAGCAGCATTTGAACTCATTGACACCATTAAAAACTGGAAGAATCCAATTTCCTTTAAATCTGAATTGGTCGGCATTATCAGTGAAAAAGGATGGGAAGAAAATCCAGGGTTTTCTTCTTGACTGCCCACCTTCCGGCTTAATGTTTTGGTTGGTTAAAGTATTGATCTTTTCTATTTATGCATTTGGGGCTTACGAGACCACCACAGCAGTTAAGCACACTTTTCCAGTTTTTTTTATCTTGCATTTTCTCAGCTTACACTAAGAACCAACATGCTTATCCTTTTTATTTGGCTAAAAGAAAAGAAGATGATTCAATGGTTTATGTTTAACAAACTTTGAGTGCATTACTGAGTCCTGCTGACAAAGACATTTTCTAACTTGTGCAACTTTATACGTATTAGTTAAGTTTAAAGTACCATCAATCCACAGAGGCATGGAAACAGATGCTGCTTTCCATGTCTTTGCAACCTGAAGAAATTCTTTCCCTCCTTAAATTTTTCTGTTAACAATGACTTCTTCTAAACATTGCCCACTGTGTGGACTAGAGATCGATATGCAGGTTTTTTCTAAGCCTCATATTCATTATTTGAACAACATTTCAACTCCTATGGGCTGCCGATATTTTGGCCGATTCTTGGAGCCGATGTTGCTTTTTTCCTTCTATTTACAAGATAAAAATAATACAATGATAACAGTTGTTGCACAAGTTTAATTAAAACAAAAACAAACATTTAATGATAAATCAAAATAGACATTAGCAATACATAGAGAAAGGAGGTGGCGTTAATTCATGAGGTTCATGTGATCTTTTCTTTAATTTTTGTTTTACCCAAACTTTTCTTGCTGGGTCCCCATTTTTGTCAAAGCAAATTTTTTAGTACCCTCTCAACAGTGGAACAAAAAATGTTAACAGTAATGAATTAGATATTGTGCTAAAATAAACTATATATAAATAGCTATAACCTGCCACCTTTAAAGTGTTATGTTCAGTTTAACTGTTTATTCTACTGTAACAGAGTTCAACATTGCTACAAATACATAAGTAGACAAAATAACTGTCAAACTGGGTCATTTATTTGATCAATCTTAACCACTACGCTCTTCCAATACCCCAATACTCCAATACAGGGATCTTTGGTTTGTGGAAATAAACCACAAAAATAGAGCACAATACATAATCTGCTGTGTCTGTAATTGCATCCATTCATCCTCATATGCTGAGCAAACAAAGTTGTAGTGTCGGTAATGTGTTGTGAGACCACCAGATGTTGTTGTACAGTAGCAGCTCTGTAGTGTTCGCCACTGAAATGTGGTTCATTGAACAGTATTTTTTTTCACTTATTTAACATCTGTTCTCTCATTTCATGAAAATGTTTCCTCTGTAGAAAAAAACAGTATGTGATTCTGAAACTCTTGCAAAAATGCAACTAAAATTGGGTACAGTGCACAAAGCTGTTGTTGCTTAAGTGATCAAAAAAACATCATATTAAGTGGGACATAACAGGGTGCTTTAATTTGAACCTGTTGCTGTATAAAAAATATGTTCCTTTAAAAAATATCTTTATTATGAGGCCAGGCGAACAACTATAAGTTCCTCATTGGGATGGCGTGCAAAAACCCTTAAAAAATGTCCTTCAGTCTACATGTTCTCACCTCTGCGTGCAGAAGTCTGGAAGTAAGAATTTTTCCCGTTGGTGCTGCGTGGGTGTCATCTCTGACATGTGTCATCAGGCAGATGCATTGGCTTTGGGGATCTGGAGGAAGAAACTCAGGCAGGCCACTGAGGTGTGAGAGGAATATCTGACAAGAACTCATCTTTGCAGCTACATGGTTTAGGGCAACTTTTGGGTTCAGGTAGGGATAGTGAGATATTAAGTGTATAGGATCTTCAGCTTGACTTTGGCAAGTGCTTTGTTTATACCACAGGCTATTGCTGCCACAATGTACAGAGACAGACATTTGCAGTCCTCCAGACAGGTAAGAAGAAAGGAGGCAGCGTTCCTTTGGTCTCCTGATTTTTGCTTCTTTGAGCCATCCAAGCAGTAAACATCAAGGAGTGAACTTGCTACAAGGCTTAAATATATGAGGTAAACAGCCAAGACTTGAACTTAACTCATATGGTAATGCTAATTCTTTCGGAGAATTTTCTTGTAGTTGTTACTGTTGGGAACAGATGGTTCACAGATGAACCTTTTCAACTCTTTGTGCCCAAATTCTTTAAAACTCCCTTCTTAGCATTTTATACCTTTTAACCTCTCCTCACCTTTTTTGAATGATGGGATCTCTGTAACATGAATCGAAACAGGTATGAATATTCATATATCCACCTCGTGCTTCTGTTCATTTTCTGCATGTTTATTTTACTAGCTTGCAGAAACATGGAAAGAACTGATAGTAGCACCGATGGGGAGATAAATATATATACACATATATACATATTCTATCACACTGCCGTACTCAGAGCATACAGTTAGCAACAGTACCAATATTTTTTTGACAGGTTTAACAGTACCAATATTTTTTGACAGGTTTTCTTATTGCAATTTTGTTAATTATTTCCTAAACTGCCACTGTCCAGTAGTGGTGCTGAGAAACTAGTCCTTGCCTTTGTTCTTTCAGGGCTGGACTATTGTAATTTTTTTTATCAGGAAGTCCACAAACTGTAGTTAAAAGCCTTCAGCTGATCTAAAATGCTGCAGCCAGAGTTCTTTTGAAAATTAAATTGACAGATTATATTTCTCTTAGCTTCTGTTCATTGGCTTTCTGTTAAATCTAGAATATAATTTTAAATCCGCTCTCTCACATATCAAGCTAACATCAGAGATCTGATTGTTCTTTATGAGCACTTCACTCTCAATCTGCAGGTTTACTTGTGGATTAAAGCTTTCCTTTTTGATAAAGCTTGTAGTTAGATGGGAATGGCGGTGGTGACTTGACTCGGCCATCAGTGGAGTCCCAGCCAGGTGAACTCTGCCCCATGTGTTTTGCCTCTCTCTATCCAGTCCCATTTTCTGTCTGTCTCCGTTTGAAAAAATATTAAAATAAAGGCCAGTACAGCCTAAAAATCATATTTAAAAAAGCTTATAGTCATTGTGGCTCAGATTATTATCAGATATTTCTATAGTTATGCTGCCATAGGGTTATGCTGCCGGAGGACATACAGTGGGGACTACTTTTCATCATCCTGATTCCTTCTTTCTAGTAACAATACTAGTAAATATCTCCTGTTGCCAAATGCTGCAAAGTCAACAAGAAGATGAGATCAGATTAATTGAACTGAATGGAAATGAACTATAATATTTTACATACAGAGGACTCATGCAGGACAGTCAGAAGAGCGGCTTCGTTGCGACCAGCCCTTGGTCTGTTCAGGATCCAGCAGATGGAATCAGAGGGTGTAGTTTTCCCTGATAACACCTTTCGTGGTATTCAGCTTCAAGTATTGTTGTGACTTACTAAAGCTAAATAATAAGTAAAGCATTACATAGCCAAAGCTAGCCGTGGCTTCCAGTGCTAGTCTCACTCATCTGAATGACACTTGGAAGAGTTCAATTTAAAGATTGTATCTATAGCTAAGTCTATAATAATTGTTTTTAATCCATGAACATCATTTGATCAGTGATCTAATCATCTGCCTCACCAAACAGGGATTTCTGTTGTTTGTTTGCTTGTCCTGTTGCCTTTTTTGCTACTGATGCAGGGGATTGCTTATTACTAAAACAAGCAAATAAATAGAAATATGCCTGTAATTAAACAGCCTATATGACTGTAGGCTGAAGCTTTCTACTTTTTATGACCACTCATGTCTCTGTACCGTTGAAACTTTTTCTGAATAAACAGAAACTGTTGGTGTGAGCATGATTTAAACTTTTTAAGTTCCGATCATGTATATTTATACTCTTCTTTAATACAGCAGGGGTTCTGCTGTTATAAACAACAAAGAGCAGATAGATCTTCTTTTCTCCTCTTAAGATAATTTATCTCCATTGTGAACATATAAAGTATGTATATGAGAAAAGTTTAAAGACATTTTTTCTCTTTGGGGAATCTTAGCATGAATTGAAGTTTGACTTTTAAATCCCTTTAGCTTGTGTTTCAAAAACAATGAACTTCTTTATTCATTTTAAATGAATGCTGAGACACCAAGGTTGTCTATAGCAGTGCTCATAAATCTGTAATTGAAATTCTGTTCAGAAAACAAAGACATGGTTTGTGATTTTGTGAATTTGTTTGTTTACTTTTGGTATGTTTTTGCGTGCCAGGGTTTAAATTTATGCTTCGGATAGTAATGCAAAAGCAAATTGAGGTTGGGGGGTGGGGGTGGGGGGCTGATAGATGATGCTGATACTCATCAAACAAATCAAATCAAAAGACATTTATCTTTTATTTTTCAAGAATACATTGACATGTTTTTTTAGCTGTCATGTGATGAGGGGGGGGGTAGATTATGTCTGTCCTCTTAATCATTAACAGCTAATCTCATTTAATCTATAATAATTTTTGCAGAAATATGTTACAGCCCATGTTATGAGTAGACTCTTATGACATATTTTTTACACAGAAGTCTCAGTGCAGGATGAGCAATGCAATTAACATTATGCAAGCATCAGTAAACCTGTGATTTTGTGGTTTGTATTTTTGAAAGAATACACACATTTCCCCCACAGTTTCTTCTACCAAGTGCCACAGAAGTCCATTGAGGCTTGATATATTTTTTTTTTGTTGTTTTTGCAGCTGAAATACTATGTTACTACATCAATTTTACATTGGCTTTTGACATTCCTCATGTAGCGTGTCTTGGCTGTAAAAACACTCTAAATTGAGTCTTGTTTAGTGACAGCGAAGACCTGTTGGTGGTTCCAGTCGTTCTGGAAGTCTAAGGCTGATGAGAAATGATGGGAGGATATCACAGGGTCCCTTCAAGCTCTTCCCTGTACAGCTGACTGGCTGAAAACAGCTATACGTGCTACGGTGGTAGCACTACTGAGCATTTGCACAACCTATCTACCAGTAAAAAACGACATTGTGTTGCATCGATGAGATGAGGTCCCCCTCTCACACGCTTCAACTGAGATAAAATTACCTGCTTCTAAAATGGGACTGACTGAAGATGAGTGCTGAATGATCTGACTGGATTCAAGCAGAGAAAAACAAGCACACATTACATTTAAACAAAATATAAGGTCCCGATATAAAGCTATTTGGAAAACTAATAAGATTCATACTTAATAGATAATTACATACAAAAGAAAACCTGCATTCAGACTGAATGTGTTTTGAACATCAAAAAGATGACAAATGCCTTGGTCATGAGATCATCACATACTATTTCATAATCCTTTAATCCAGCCATAGGAGAGAGAATTATCAGCTTCAGCAATGGAGAAGGTGATTAAATACACTCTAAATATCTTTACAACTAAATATGAACTCCATCAAAAATTTTTAGTACTCAATTACCTTTTACCCGAAACAAAACTGCATTATTCCATCTTGTTAAATTATCAAATTCAACTTAAAGACACTTACAGGAGGCATTAATTCATTGCAGTTTAGCAGCATCTATGTTAAGCAGCATTTTTGGTAGAATAAAAGTAGGGAGTTTCTCCTTTCTATTTCTGACTGCAAGCATGGTTTGCTGCTGAGTCTGACTGCCAGTCGGTGCTTAGAGAAGGTTGAGGTATACCTCACTGCTTGTTTAAGACGGTAAACTCAGAGCAATCAATGCTTTGCATTGTCCCCAAAGTCTCCAACAACAGAAGAAAAGTTTTCTCTCTCCTAACTGCAGGCACCGTTCACAACATGTCAGTGCTTTGGAGGAGGGAGGGCATTCAACTAAGAGTGAAGTGTTTCACCAAGATCTCCAACAACATACAAAATATTCGCTGCATATTTTAATAGTTGCTTTAAAAAAAGTCACTAGAGGGGTCTGAAAAGTCTTTAAATAAAGAGACTAAGTCACTAAGTAACTGTGACATGAATGGCAGACCACCACATAGTGTGATAGCAGGGGGAATCCGCAGAGTCGAATCCACAACGAACAAAGCTGGTCAATCACTGGCAGATTTTCCACTGGTGGGCAGTCTGAAAGTGAATATAAAGCATTTGATGGGTATGTGGTAAAAAGTGCAAGTACCAGAATATGAATTTTAATATTTTTTTACCAAAAAGTTTGTGATTCGTTTTTGAAAATCAACCTAAATATTAGAAGTGAGTTCCTCAAAAAGTTTGTCTTGCCGTCTTTTCTCTAGTTTATAAATCTAGCTCAGATTTGAAATAAATTTTGTCTTCAGGAACTTTATGAAAAACAGAAAGTAGACTTTCCCTATCACCACCTCACCAACCTTCCCCGGTGAGCAGAAAGGTCACCTTACAAAATTACCAAACCTCGTAATCAAAACGTACCCCATCCACTTTTATTAGGGCTGAACAATACGTGCTAAGTAAGCTTCTTAGATGTCCCATGAGTTCAGGTAACAATTTAAATAAAAAGCTCTTGATGTTAAAATCCTAATTAAAAAAATAAATATAAGCTCAACCAATGCTGATTTTGATTAGTTTCTAGTTTTGTTTTAAAAGATATGTTAAAAAAGAATTTCATTTTGAAAATTTAGTTCCAGAAATTGGCACGCATTTGCTAGAATGATTTAAATCACATTTTCTGTCAGCAGCTAAATATGAATATAATAAGTTATTACAATTGAATAGAACAATTATTTCCCCCCCATCTGTGTGTCTCAAGCAGCACTGGTGTTTTAGAAATTTGACACTGATTGCTTTTAATTTCCATAAATATGCATACATATTTCTTTTAACTTCATGCATGCTAATTCCTCTGTTAAATGAAAGCAAACTGCATAATGCAGATTTACCACATTACTTGACAGCACATGTTCAACACGTGACTCCCTTTGGCTGCTGTTTCGGCATTAAACAGATCTGAACCCTGCCATATGTGGACATTTAGAAAATGAAATTTACGTATCTTTCAGGGTCTGCTAAGTATATCCTGTTTTTTGTGTTTTATATCAACCTTTTTTTATAACTAGTAAGCTTGAATTGTTATACATCAAAACACCATATAATCAGATAGTTTGTAGTTAGTAAGGAATGTGGTTTTATCTAAACCAGGGGATATAAAAGAAATAAGATGTGATGAAGATGTCACAATGCCCTCTTTTATTAAGTTAGATTAGCATACACAGATAATGGTGAACACTCATTAGAGTACTTTAAGCAGGTGATGAATCCAGATCTTAACATACAGACATTTCATAAATGATGTTCTGATAATTCCTTATTGCTAAACTCTGATTTATGTAATTCTATTGCAAATTAGGTGACCTTAGAAGTAGCTCTTGGGGTAATTTTGTTCAATGCTACTCAGAGGTGGACCCTTGATTTCCTTGGATCTTGTGCAATAGAAATCCAAACGTTAAAGCAAAGATTAAGAACAGGAATTAAATTAAATAGAGTTTAAACAGATAGGAGAGAAACAAAGGATATTTTAGAAACACCTATCAAATATAAAGATGCAGTGTGTAGGATTTACCTGCATCTAGTGATGCACTCTATGAATTACAAATGACCTAAAGCCTCTGATGCCTCTCTGTCAGGCGTGTCAGACCTACTACAGAAGCTTTGGAGTGACATTCTGTTCTTCCCTAATGGAGGGGACACATCAACCTCTGGTAGCCTGTCAAATAAGCTAAAATAAACAATAAAAACATGAAACACATGGGAAATCTCTGAAAACAGAGCTGAAAGAAGCTTATGGTTGCCTGCTGGTATGACTTCTGTGAGGAATAACAGCAGTTGTTAACTGTTGCATTGGAGCTGCTCCAGTTTAGGCTAACAAACAAACAAACTAGCGTTTTGGCCAGGAGGACAGACTAGTGGCTGAACTACACTGTCCTGTTTCTAACATTACCGCAAAATAAACTACATTGAATAGCTTCACCTGTTCAGCAGAAAGCCTGAAACCTCAGTCAAAACCTCAGTTTTGAAGCTCCACTTTCTCATAAATGATATGATCTACAATCGTAGATCTATGGTTGCATTTGCTTGTTTTAAAATTCTCTGCCACTGAAAACATGTCATTTACAGGCAAAACGTGTAACGCTGAAAAGTTTGTCCCCTTTTGGCTACTCTGACCAAAAATGGTGACACAACATGCCATCTCCCATTGGGTGCATGTATCTATAAACTAATTCTAAGCTATGAGAAGTTACGATGTGGTGTTATTAGGTTTTAGCAGAATATATATTTATTAAAGCAATACATGATTTTTTTGAAGAGGTCAGAAACTCTTCCATCAGTGATGATGATGATGATGTTGATGATGATGATGAGGTTTTTCATTGGAGAAGGATTTTGCTGAACTACACTTAATTTTAAACGACTTTCCAGAAGGATGTACATTATCTGAGGATGATATAATGAAAAGCTGGCGATCTATGCTGGCGATTTCTGCCAAAAGCCTCTAGAACACATGTGTCAAACTCAAGGCCCGCGGCCCACATCCGGCCCGCCATACAATTATATCCTGCCCGCAAAATCGTTTTATATATCTGTTTTTAATGGCCCTGTGATATGACGCCCGAATAACACACACTACAAATCCCATGACGCAGTGCAATTGCCGCCAACGGCAAGCCACGGTTCAAGTTCATGATCTGTTGATGTATACAATGCTATTATCAAATCAAAGCTAGACCCCAACAATGGCCAAGAGAAAAATTGATTCTGAAAACCGAGGTTTTCAAAGCCGGTGGGAGAATGAGTATATGTTAACTGAAATTGAAGGTAAACCAATGCGTCTCCTTTGCGGGAGTAATATCGCTGTAATGAAGGAGTATAACCTAAGACAGCACTACGAGACGAAACATGAGAACAAATTCAAAAACCTGAGCGCAGGACAGAAGCTACAAAAGGTAGAGGAGTTGAAGAAGAATTTGACATCCCAGCAGACGTTTTTCACCAAAGCAAAATCACAAAGTGAAACTGCTGTGAAAGGAAGTTTCATTGTGGCCAAAGAGATCGCCAAATCAGGACGGCCGTTTACCAAGGGGGAATTCGTAAAGAATTGTATGATGAAAGTGTGCGACGTCCTTTGTCCAGATAAAACGCGAGCATTTGCAAATGTAAGCCTCAGCAGAAACACTGTTGCTAATCGGGTTTGTGAGATGGCGAATGATTTGAAAACACAGTTGATTGAAAGAGCAAAAGATTTTGTTGCATACTCCCTTGCCTTGGATGAAACTACTGACACTGCACAGCTTGCGATATTCATCCGTGGTCTGGATTCCAATTTGTGCGTAACAGAGGAAATACTGGACATTAAATCGATGCACGGGACAACGAAAGGAGAAGACATCTTTGGAAATGTATTTCAAAGTGTAACCGACATGAAACTGCCGTGGGAAAAACTCGTTGGACTTACAACAGATGGCGCACCTGCGATGTGTGATGAAAAACATGGACTGGTGGGAAGGAAGCGCTCAAAGATGAGGGAGAACTGTGCCGGTGAGTTGACAGTGTATCACTGCATCATGCATCAGGAACCGCTGAGTGTTAAAGTCCTAAAAATGGATCGTGTGATGAACACTGTAACACAAACCGTCAACTTTATCAGAGCCCACGGTTTAAATCACTGCCTATTCCAGTCTTTCTGCAGGAAATAGATAGCGAGTTTGGCGATATGCCATATCATATGGAGGTCCGGTGGCTAAGTCGGGGAAAAGTTCTCAAAAGACACTTTGAGCTGCGAGAGGAAATCTGCCAGTTCATGGACAGTAAGGGGAAAGACTGCACAGTTCTGCGGGATGAAAAGTGCAACTGCGAGTTGGCATTCCTGGCTGACATAACGTCGCATCTTAGCGCTTTAAACCTTCAACTCCAGGGACGGGAGCACATAATAACCAATATGCATGATGCAGTGAAGGCATTTCAAGTGAAGCTGCGCTTATGGGAGACACAAATGTGCCAATGCAACTTGTCTCACTTTCCTTGTTGCCAAGTAATACGGAACCAAGAAAGTGCCACAGTTTTCCCAAATACCAACTTTGTTGGAAAACTCAGCACGCAGAGCACTGAGTTCGCACGACGCTTCAGTGACTTTGAGGCACAGAAAAGTAATTTTGAGCTGCTTTTGCAACCCATTTGCAGTCGATGTGGAAACTGCACCTGTAGAAATGCAGATGGAGCTGATAGAACAGCAATGTAACGGGAAACTGAAGGCAAAGTACGACACTGCGGGGCCAGCACAGTTCACTCGCATAATTCCTGAAGCGATGCCGCAGCTCCGCCAACATGCGGCTCGAACCCTGTCCATGTTTGGCTGCACATATCTGTGCGAGCAGCTGTTCTCTGTGATGAAAACTAACAAAACGTCACACAGGAGTCGCCTCACTGATGAACACCTGCAATCGATCCTTAGAATCTCCACAAAACAGAACCTAACCCCAAACATAAATGAACTTGTTGCAAAGAAAAGACTGCAAGTATCAGGCTCTTACTAAATAGGACAAGAAAATGGAATGTTATGATTCTTTATGATTATACTGTTGCTTTAAATTCAATTTTTTATTTATATTTTTAGATTTTTTTAATATTCCAGCATGTACAGATTTTGAAGGTTTTATACTGACAGGATATTTTTTTATGAAGAGCAAAATATTTTAAGTTGAAATGTATTTATTTTGGAATGATATCCTGTATTTTGGTTCATATTAATGGTTAAAAAGCATAAATATTCAGTCTGTTAAATAAATGGTTATACTGTTCGGCCCATGAGTTTTGAGTTTTGGCCCCCTGGGCAATTGAGTTTGACACCCCTGCTCTAGAAAGACCTCAGAAAGCTCATCAGTGTCAGACAGCAGTTCATACAACAATACAAAGTGATTCCAAATCTACAGCCTACTCATGGAAAATAAATACTCCATCAGTCTAATTTAATATACAATAGTGAAAAGTAGTTCTGCTGCTTTTCCAAATGTCAGTTTGTCTCTTAGAAAATCTTCTCCTTCCTTAAGTTCATTGTGTCATCCTCTGAATGTTTGGCTTTTTATTTAGATGATTTCTAATTAACTCCATTAAACTGTCCTTAACAGTTATTTTGTTTAAAGGTGGGATTTGGTGATTTCACAGGTCTGTGCCACCAGCTAGCCAGCAGGTAAACGTCTAATGCACAACAGGACCACTTCCTGATCAGACTGTAGCCAATGGTAGTTAAGCAGAAGAATCCAGTTTGATGTTTATGTGTTTTATTGTATATTTATGTGTTTTAAGAGGATGGTTCAGGCACTAGCATGTCCAGTAATCATGGACACAATCTTTACCCATCTTTGAGGGTTTCAAAGGACTATCTCACATAGAATTAAAATGTTATCCTACCTTTCTCCAGATTGTGGTAAAACTGATCTGTTATTGGTGCATAAATAAATGATAAACTCATTTATAAGTTTATTTTTCTTTTAATTGCTCAGTCATTAATCTTCATCACTGCTGACTACTCTCTCTTTCTGCATCCTTCCTTTCTCTTTGATCATTTAAACCACTCACACACCAGGGCCTGTGCAGTTTCTCAATCACCCTGTAATTTTTTTTTTCCTTTTTGCCTGAAGAGAAATAGTTTGCCTCAATCACACATATGCATATAATTGTGTGTAAAATATTCTAAACAGCTGTTCGGTCCAATCGGTTGGATTACAGGATTCAGCACTGATACAGATGGAGCAAGCATTTGTTCCAGATCCCACCCACACACCCGACAATCTGGGCATGGAAGATAACATTTTTGTTGAGGTACTATAAATGAACTGAGTTTCAGAAGTGTTTTTGTAGTCCTTGGCCTTGTTGACCTAATTTAGTTTACAAACACACCAACATGGAGATCTGTATCAGCCTGTCGTTAAGCTCTTTCTAAGGAGCACCGGCTTTGACAGGAGGAAGCCTCTAGGTTTCTGAGTTTAGTTGTATAGTTTTTTAAAAGCTTTATCCTACAGGTTAGGCCTGTGAAGCAGTTATCTGTGGACTGGTATGTGCTTTAAAATGTTTGTAACAGCAGAATACGTTAAACATTGTAGCTCAGTTTTAATTAATGGTAATATCTAAATTTTCTTAAGTGTTTTTCTTTTTAACTTTAAGTTTTTTTGCTTTTTTTTCGTGTTATTGGCCTTTTTATTCTGTAGAGACTGAGTTGATGAAAAGATAGCAGGACTCTGGGGAGATTTTTGCCTATTTCATTAAGGTTAGTTATCAGATGGATTAAGGCATAAATGGAAACACAGTCTAAGTCAAATTTCTCATTTGGCAGCTTTGAATCATCTGTCATCTCATCTCTCTCTAAAATCTGTTTATTGGAGACTCACTGGGGGAAGCTTAGTTGCTAGGGTGATGTGCAGATAAAAAATAAGAAAAATGACAAAAAGTTACCACAACTAAATGATAAGAACAGGCATAAACTAGGCATAACTGATCTAAAAATAATATAAAAATAATTATTTCGCAAACTTGTTCATGCATTCAGGACCTGACCACCCCAGGGTGGTCAGATGGATAAAAGACAAATCAGACATTCAGTAACGAAAATGAACCCAGATTTCCTTTGACGATTGAACGTTTACAGACGTAGCCCCAGGGTAAAGTTTAACATCAGGCATTTAAAGTTTAAAATAATAACATTAGCCTTTAATCAATGTTAAAATGTTACTGCTGATTGTAGTCATACATTCAGATTTATTCATTTCAAGTAGTTTATTTTTACAAGATGTCCCATCTCTAGATTCTTTACAGGACCAGTACTTTCTGTCATTCTAATATAAATCTCATCATACAGGCAGACTCTGCTGCATGTGGTCCAGTAACCCTCATTATGATCTAATGAAGTGAGGTCCAGTTCATCCAACCATTTGGTAAACAAGTTTATCTTTCTAAGAAAGCCCAACATATTTCATCAACTCACTGAATCATCTTTGGCAACTTTATGGTTGAACTGATATGTCTTCAGAAATGATTAATGAAAGTCTTTGGCCCAGAAATGTATCAAAGGTCACATTGCCCTGAAGCACCATGTTAAAGTGTCTATGTGTGTGTATGTTTTTATTGTTTTTGTTTTGTTTTGTTTCATTGTTAATGTGTGTATCTTGTTATAGGCAGAGCAGGGGAGGTAATTTTACTCCAGCTACTGCACTCCCACCACCAGCAAGCAGACAGAATGTAATTGAAGCATACATGAGTGAATGCAAAACGTGGCAGTGCTTGGCCAGTCTGTGTGTGCTGTCTCGTCATGCAGTCCTAACACATCCTGACAGGCCAACATGCATCTAATTTGACATGCCGATGCATCCTGTAAGGGCTGAAAAAGAAATGTGCATGTATGCTCACATCCCCAGAACACATTCAGTTCGAATCAAATACCAGTATGGAAATTACACAATAATAAATAACGTAATGAAAGAAAGACCACTGGGTTTGACGTTGATTTTCTGATATGTGGTTGTAGTTTAATCTGGTGACATTTTTTGTTTTATGTTGGTCAAAGAGGCCTTTGCGTAAATTTGTTTATGATGTTGTTCCTAATCTTAGTAGATCAGTAAACCTAATAATATGGAGTAAATTTTGCTTCTTTATTGTTCCAAGCAAATAAAGTCTTTTAGTGTTGGATGTTTAAAATTTTTTTTTTTGGAACTGAAATAAAAGAAAAAATGCAATCTAGAAATAAACCTTTGGAAGCATTTTGATCAAAAGAAGGTTTTAAAAATAACTTTGCTGTTTATTTGGATTTTGTTTTTGCAAAACTATCTTTTTTAGATTTATTTTTCAGATTTTCTTTCAAAGTCTATCCTTTCGCAGAAAGGTTTTACTTGATTTTATGTTTTTTTTTAAATGTCTGTTTTCCTGATAGAGTTTTACAAATAGAATGTTTCTCTTGTGTATCTTTATATCAAATTTTGTTTCATAAGATTCATTCTTCACTTCTGAGAGCATGCTTTCATCTTGGTCTGCTGGACATTAGCATTGTATCGGCCAATGTGCTTGAAGTAAAGAGGTAATCACAATTTGATATGAAAGCAGTTTGTAAAAATTGATGGAAATAAGTAAAATTTGATTAAAGAAATATCAATAAAATCACAGTAAATACATTGTCAAAAAGTGAAATGTCAAAATATGAAAAATAGAAATAGAAATTGAAAAACAACTGAAAAAAATAAACAGTAAGAATTAAATTTTAATATCAGCCATAAATGATAAAGCAACGTCATTTAGTCTGAATTTTTCTACGTATGCTTTTCTCTTTATCTAAAGTTAAACTTAAAATAATGAGCATATATTTTAAAAGTAATTTTTTTTTTCCAACCCTTTTTATGTTCTTTCCTCACATGACAGTATGTTTCAAGCTGCCATCGAAGACAGTGGTTGGCTTGCCTCCCCCTCACATACTCCACCACTGGATAAATATAGTGGAACTAATATAATGAAACAAAAATGACTTTGGATCCTTTTCTGCCTCTCAAAGAAAAGTCAACTCCAGTAAACCACATATTGTACTAAAATAAACTACAATCTCACCTCAATCACAAAATTTCACCTTTAATGTCTAATTATTCAATTCATTTCTACCACACTGCTGTGACTACATGTGTTCCCCCCTAGTGGGTGCACCCTCAGTTTGGGCACCACCAATGTAAGATATTGACATGTGTTATCATTTGATTCATTAAGGCTCGAAATATTTGCATACTTTGCCTCTGAGATCAAATTCCCACTGACGAAAGCATCAATTAAAAGTTTTCTTTTACCTGAAAGTGTACTGAATTTACTGGAGCAACTGTTTACCAATCAACCTGTGCTGCTGCATTACTTGATGTTACTACTTGATGTTGCATTACTTGATGATCTCAATTATTAATTATTGGATTGTTCCTGGTAAAGTTTCTGTTCAGTTTTTAAACCTGGATTTAGGGGCTTTTTACCTAACAGCAAAGCTTAGACAGTGATTTTTATGGACAGTGATTTCATGATGACCTGAGGAACCTGTAAACATTATAATAATAAATTACATTACATTATAATAATTAACATATTGCTTCACTTAATCATCTCTTTACACAATATGTCTTAGAGTTAAGCTGAACAGGGCTAAGATTCAGATTACATTTTGTTTTTTTATATACCATGATCTGCTTCTTTGGCTGCTACTGTTATTGATGCCATTATTTTAGTTTGCAAAGACACAACTTGTTTCTAAATATGGAATCTAAGAGCAGGTAAACCAAGAACACAGAACAGATTTAGCTAAAACAATCACTTTCATCTGTTGTTCCCAGGCTGTGGGAAGACAAAAAGCAAGTAAAAATGTAAATAAAATAAAATGTAAAAAGCTTATTAAAGGACAAAAAACAACATATCCTCCCAAAACCAACCCAGTTTTGTCAAGTCTTGACAAACTGTATTAAGGCCAGTTTAAGAGCTTTGTGACCAGGATTCTATTGGCTCTAAAAGTTTGAACGAGTGTCAATCATTCATACATATTTGGAGCAGACTCAAGAAAAAAAACAAAACAAACATGTAATTTGATCTTATTGGCAACTACCTTTTTATTGATATGATTTTAAATCAATTATTGATACACCCAGGCTATTTTTTAAGAGCAGTAATCCTTTAATATTTAATACTCTGTGGAACTATTGTCTACAGATAATCATATAAAACAAGAATTTATAGTATTGTTATTTTATTATTTATCTACAGTTGTTATTTAAGTTTGTCTTGTTGATTTAAATGTTTGCAGGTTTTTACCACTTGACTGTAGCTTCAAAAATGTAAATATGTACAGTTTATGCGGCAAAGGGCCCGGGCGGGATTCGACCCCAAGACTTCCGGGTGAAAAACACACTCATGTGACTGTCACCCGCCACATTTGGCGTTATTGGCAGGATCCATGTGACATGCCGATAAATGGTCCATGGATTTGAAAATGGTTGTGGCAGCCCGCGTAGAGCACGTGTACATGCTTTGGAAAAGAGGGGGAGAGATGTGACAGTGTGGGGTTCTGTCACTATGCCTCCAACTGATTATGCGCCTTGGCTACCTGGCCAAGGGGATATTCTTTTGGCTGACATAATTATTCAGTTAATATGAAAATTCTTAGTTATTTTGCAAAAAATGATTTTGCGTTTATTAATTAATCCTTTTTCTATTAATATCTGTATTATGTGGTGTATCAAAAATAATGTCTTGAAAGATTTTTCCCAAAATCCTCTACATTCTGCCTGGTTTTTAGACCCTGAAGATCTGGTGTTGGTCTTGGTTCCAGAGGAAATGGCCTCAACATTCGCGTCAAATCATGTTTACCAGCAGTAATGCTTCTAATGACAGCAGAGGTCTAGCAGACATTGTGCTGTTATCCAGACTTACAACCCCTGGCAAAAAGTATGGAATCACCAGTCTTGGATGAGCACTCATTCAGACATTTCATGCTGTAAAAC